>VZTV01049343.1:0-12806 GCA_013400875.1 Anhinga rufa
TGTTAAAGGATCAAACAAGACCATGAAAAGACCGTCACATGAAGCCACACACAAATTGTCAATTCTGTCCACAGGGACTCATATTAACTTTGACAAACTGTCTTGGGGCTGATATCTGTTTCTTTAATGAGATCTATTAGGCAGAGGCTAAAACACTTGAGATATGCTAAAAAGTACAGTATACAGATGTCAAACACAAACACCTATTAGTAACTTTCATTTCTCCATTCCCAAGGTAGAAACGCTTCAGACGCATCAACAAATTGAAGCTTTGATCTTACAAGAAAATTTTAGTTTATTCATAAACATTTTTCAAATGCACAATATGATGTCACTAAATACGTGCAATCAAAACCACTTCTTCATGAGTGGCTCTGAAATTATTTTATGTGCATCTTTTTCTGCCCTGTTTTCTGAAAGGAGTGAATGGAGAATAATTTCCTGCTAGCAACCAAGGACTAGTATCAGTCTAATATTGATACAAATGATTTGGTAAAACACAGTCAGAATGACAAAAACATAAAACTAGCAGGTTAGGCAAGATTTTTCCTTTTTCCAGTACAAACACTCTAACCATTTATTATGATATATTTTCCCAAACAATATCATATACCCTTGGAATCAAGATTTGTATCATTAAAGTGTCTACTATTGGCTTTTGCCCTCTACTTTTCTTTCTGGTTTAGATTATGTAATGACATAGAGCATATGAAATGGTGTCTATTAAAAATGAATATATCCTGTGCTTGAGATTGGGATATTCCAATGCTGAAATTAGATGAAAAGATTAACTGTATTTCTTTTCACCAGCAGAGATATTTATTCATAATCAAGCTATTCAGAAATGGACCACAGACTTGCTTGCCTTATTCCTGTGCTGATTAAAGCAAAGTAATCTTGAAGCACAGCATAAAGCATGCATGTAACTCTTATTTGAAAGACAGAAGTCCAACCTATACAAAATATGTTTTATATAGTTAAAATGAAAGGAGAAACTTTGATGAGAAGTCAAAACTCTTTCTCATATATTAATAATCTTTCCTATTTACTCAATTAAAAAAAAAAAAGCAAAAACAAACCCCAAAACCCCAGGAATATACTACACCAGCAAGTAAGAAATTATAAATCTCAAGTACAAATAATTGCCTATTACCTTTAATGGGCTAAATATTTTAATTCTGCTTTGAAGTAAGGAATTTCCTTTGAAACACTTAAAATAATTGCGTCTCTTTTTTATGTTCCATTTGAAAAATATTTATGTATGAACAGAAAATCATGAATTAGGATTTCATACATTTTTAGCACAAACACGATTTTGACGTGAAAAATACTCTTCTTGAACATGACAAAGCAGCCACATAACTGCAGTGCCAGGTAACTACCTTAAACTAAATACGTATTCTAGCTTGGAAGTATGTGTGTGCGTGTACTTTAAGAAAAAAAAAACAACAAACCAAGCCCAACAAAACCAAACAACCGGAATTATGTTTGCATGTGCAGGCTTTCAGACACAAGTTGGTAATGCTGCCTTAACATTGATATATGACCTTTGTAAGTTACAATGAAGAAGGCTGGTTTTTTCAGCCTAATTAGAACTGTTTCAAATTTTCCTGCTAAATATATGATAGAAAGTCCTTTCAACTTTTTTTTTTATTCTAGACTTTCTTTCCATGTCAACCTTGTTCCAATCAAAATATGTTTTGAATTAAATTATTTTGATTCAATATGTGGATCACATTTCACTTCTAAGATTTAAAGTCCAAAAAGGAAAAGTTTAGGCTGTTCAAACAAAGCAAAAGCAGCCACTTTGCGGAAAGCTATTCACATTTACCAAGACTGACAAATTGTTTGTGTGCACCATTAGGTCTAGTTTCTGCAATAGTTGCCAGATTTCCTGTCCTCCTAATAACATATTAACTCTTGAAGTACTGGCTTTATCTTTTGAGGTTTCTCAGTAACCACTAGTATTTAAAAGTAAATTACCAAACACACTTTCACCAGCAACACTATCTGATCACATGGGTAGACATCTAAGGAAAAAAAAAAAGTACAAAAAGCTATTAGAAAGGTATTGAACTCAAGCCTGCCTTGAACATATCAGGAGGAGGAGGAAGAGGACAGCAGACGTACTAAGGAGAAAACTCCGAGTTCTGCATGAGGTAATACAAATTTCAAATGGATGAAACAGACATCAAAACTGTTTACATGATTGGTGGTTTCTAACTTGCTAAATAACGGTTCCTAGCAAATGCATATAGTTTTATTTACTGTATTTTGCAAGTTGTTTTAAACATTAAATACTTTAGAACGTGAGCTATTACTCTACAGCTTATGTTATAAGAACTATCTAATTTTTCTTTTTGTGTGTGTGCGTGCGTTCCAGAAGTGCACTGCCAATGTATTCTTCATTACTGTTACAACTAAAGTTAGCATTTTACTTTATTTCTCTACTTGGTTACCAATACCAGGATAAAATAGAAAAAGAACTCTAGAAAATATAATCTTAATAAAAAGATTTAAATCAGATGCTTTATTGAAGATGACCGATCCTATAGAACAAAGGATATCAACAGCCTGAGAAGAAGCTCAGACATAGGAGATCTCTGGAAGATAAACTTCCCTTCCTCTGCTCCTTCTACTTCTCTGTATTTAACAACAAGGTACTAAGTAACGACGAAAGAGAAAATTTGTGTAATAGCGTAACTTAACGAAACAATTTTGTGGCAAGGTATATTCTGCATAAGCAGCACCTAAACAAAGAAAAATATTTTGCAATCTAATGACTCAAACTCCCACCTCAATTTATGTAATTATTACCAAAATACGAGTGGACTAGTAGCTAAATCTCAAGCGCTTTTGCATCTTTTTAGTGGTTTCTATATCCAGTCTACAACTGTTATTTTGTAGTTTAAATGGACAAGTCAGACAGCTGTTATGTATTTTATAAATGAAAGCTACATTTCCTTTGAAATTCAGCTTTAATCTCAACTGAAACGTCTATCATTAGGTGCCAGGAATAAAAGATTTAGGTGAATATGAAAACTTGCCTTGGAGCCTTCTTAGCTACTCTTTCAACGCAGGGCAGTAAACTCCCTTAAAAAAATATTTCTTAGTATATCCATGATAATCTGCAAATTTGAGATCAATATTTTAAGGCATAATTGCTACAATTTACCATGAAGAGTATATAGACAAACAGACCAAATGTTGCATTTTTGTTTTAAGTTTCAAAGTTTAGACATCTACCGTAGGTGCCAACAGTGGAAACATTTACACAGATGTTTATGTCTACTCTTGTGAGCAATTCCACAGCCTTCACAGTAGAACAACTGAGAAAGGTGAAGTAAAGCATCCTGGCTTGCAGGATCCCCAAAGTTACCCGTTAGAAGAAGACACAGCTGTTAGAATACTTGGAGAGCTACACTTGAAAACGCAAACTTCCAAAGATGACACTATAGTGTAGAGAAACTGAAAACGGGTTAAATAAAGCCAAGATGGGCCCCAGAGCAGTGTACTTACAATGCCACATGCTGAATAAGGGCTGATTTGCCCACAGGGCATGTAATTGGTATATCCTTTTCCTTGAGCGTGCGCACTGGTACTGAACAGTTGATGAACTATAAATTCATGTGTTGACTTACCTCACTTTCTCACATATTCCACCAGTCACGGTTGTGACAATACTAACTTCTCCACTGAAAAAAAAGAGTGGGCAAAACCTGTCTCAGCCAACTGGCTCCGTAAACCAACTGATGCTTTTCAAAAGGCATACCAAGAATGGCCCCTTCCCAATTGTTTGATTTCTTCTCAGCCAGAGGTAGAAAAGATACAGAAGAACTGTGATAGGAACAAAAAATGACCAGGAGGTCTTTATTAAATTCCCCTACATGAAAAATAATATATAAAAGCCATAATTAATTACTGTTGTAGAATCACACAAATGGCTATCATTATTCATAACTGTGAAAATACTGATGTATGTGGCTTGCATTTGTCCTTCCCCAGAGACACAGAAAAAATCTAACCACGACCGGTTAGACCATGACCATTTATTACTACAAATATGGCTAAAAGCAAGTATTTATAACACCACGAGGTGTTGCTGATTTCTCCACTGTTTCCACCTCCCCCCACCCCACCCCTGCATTTTTTGTCCTCATTTAAAATGTCTGCTATTTTGTTAGAGGATTCTCTCCTCCAGAAGAGTCTGCAACATCCCAAGGCGAAGACAGTGAATGAAAACCCCTTTTGAAAATCCTCACACACAGCACCAAAAGGAGGCAGGAAGCTCCCTCCTCCCTGAAATTCAGCAATTCCTCTCCCAGTTCCTCCAGCACTTGTTTGCATGAACACTGACAGCCTGGATCTGGAACCTATTACCCATGGAAGCACAGGCTGTTAACCACACAGCTGACAGTTGGCTTGGTCAAATTAGTTTAAATGAAGTTTTGTATTAAAAAAAAAAACCAAACAACAACAACAAAAAAACCAACACAAAACCAACCAAACCCCAAACAAAACAAAACAATAAACACCAAAATCCCACAAGATACGACTGTATTTCACAACGCAGTGTTGTGTACTGATCGAGCTGACCAAGCTGGCAGTGAAGCTGTGCAATCGTGTTAGCATCCCGTGCTGCTAAGCTAACGTATCTTTCCTCGCAGAAGGTTAATGCAGGTATCCTGCTTCTAACGCTCCAGCTAGCTTGCATGCTTCTAGCCGAGGGACTTCTGCGTGGCATCTCCTTGAGCCTTGTCAACATGATCACAGTTGCTTCCGAATGTCAAGTATTAGCCAAAGACAAACTGAAAGGTCAGAGTACTACACACTTCCGAAAGGGCATTTGTCATGGTAAACAGTGATTCACCTTTTAATGTTACAGATTCTTTTCCGTTAAGAGAGAGGTGCAAAACACACACTACAAAACTTTAAACCATTGTAAAATTTGCTTGCCTTTGAGGTTAAACAAGCTTTTTCACTGAAGCTAGGAACAGGCCAAACCCTGAAATTCAGGAAAGCATTATGATTAGAGTACACTTACCCAGCGGTGGGGTTTTGGCTAACTTACCCTGAATGAATACATAGCCAGCATAATTGTAATGTAATATATGGTGAAACTGAGTGAACGCAGTGAAGGTCATGAAGTTTTACAAAACATCTGAAACACAAACTGAACTTGCATGATCAAAATGCAAAAAAAGTTTTTGCGAACGCAGACAAAACTATACTTGAAACAGCTTTCATGTTAAATATTAGGCTGAGTACTAGCATCCCATTTAATCCTCAAATTAAAGTTTAAGCCTATGCATACTGTCTGGTTAATGACAGCACAACACACTTCAAACTGGGAGGAACTAGTGATTTTTTTCATGTATTTTACATCTAAACTGCTTATACATTTCTTCCCTCTGATTTACTCTGTAAGCCCTAAAAGTCAACTGTTGCTTTATTTTTGCACTCTGTTTCAACAGCTTGCAGCATTTATACTGTGCTTTGATGTGTCAGTTGTATATGCAATTCACAAGAACTGTGATGATCAACAAGTATTAGCATGCATGTAAGAGGAGAGAAATGGTTGCAAACACATGGTCTCCGAATCACTCCAAACAGCACAAGCAAACATCTTAGAAGAGTTGTAGAGACCAATCTAATTTGTCTTTGAAGCCAGTTCTGGGAAAAAAATGTTCTGGAAAAATTTCTTTAAGATTAGGAAATGGTATGACAAAAGGTCAAGGAATTTAAAATTTAAAACACAGTTTAGATGCAAGTCAGGCAGACAAGTCATTTCAATCTTGTCATTTGATTTGTCTCCTAATTCACAGAATAGGAAGCATTCAAGAGCTTTTGGAGAACAGAACACAAGATTTACAAAGGCAATTAGGGCACCACATCTGAATAAATCAAACAGTTACAAAAATAGGAAACAGCACTATATCATCACGTGGCACAAATGTGTAACCCACTCTGGCGCTAACGCCCCAAATAAGCATGGGATTTGCTTCCTTGTGATGATTATGAACAGCGAAGCCCTGAGCTTTTATAAAGACATTCTGAGTGGTTGCTTAGGATGACAATACAAGGCATGTTTGGCAAGGGCACCAGACTCCTTAAAGTTGGCATTTAACTGGAATGACACAGGAGAATCATTACTTGACTTCAACAATGACAAAGAAAGGGAGAATTTGTGCATCAAGGACGTTATCAGCTTCATTCAGCATTTAAGAACAAAACCCCAGTTTTGTGGAAGATACTATTTGGAAAATGAAACGCTCTTTGCAAACTTCCCCAAACACAGCAGGTTCTCATTTAACGTTTTGCTCTGACATATTTGCTAAGGAAGTCTGGATCCAGATGAGCTGGTGCTCAGAGCGGCTCACCTTCTATCAAATACCCTTGGACAAGCACTTCCACTGTCTCCTGAATAAGTCATACCCTGTCCCAGTGGATCCCCTGGGCTGTCTCCAGCTCCCTGGGAGTAGTTTGGCTAGTGCTGGAATTTGTAACAAAACAAAGAGCTCTTAGGAGTCAGTTTGAATGCCTGAAAGAAATCAAACTGAAAATGGATTATATTTGTAAATTACTTCTTAAAATGTCCATCCTTAGAAAATGCAAAAGTCTCTCTTCTTCTATTCTAATTTCATCACGCATTGCACGTTGAGTTTCAACTAGTTTTGCTCATAATGCTTTCTTGTAGGTAGTTTAATTTCTGTTATTCCCTTCTTTCACGTAAACTGCTTCAAATTTCCACTATGACAGCTGTACGCAGAAAGACAAGGGATATATTGAGTATATTGAGCATGCTCAGGAAATCAAGGCGTAAACACCTCCAAGTGCAACAGACATTCTGTAGCCAGCTGAGAGCAAACTTTTCATAACCTTTGTATTGCTCTGCCATGAACCGTGTTAGTGGGAAGGGCGTAAGAGATGACTACTATTAACATTTAGAGGTGATATGCTGAAAAAGCATATGGTCAGTTACCAACAACTTAATGTATTAATTTTTTCTAGTTATAAGCTAAAGAAGATGCTAGAAAATCCCTAGAATTTTTCCTTATATCAACAACATATTTTGTTTTCCTTTGCAGAAGATAGCCTAAAAACCATTAATATTTAGAAATAAAATAAAAGCACACTGCAATAAAACAGTATTTAACTCCCATCTTCTAAATACCCATTTAATCCAGAGGCTGAACTCCCAGAGGCAGCTCTTGCTCTCCGCAGGGCAAACAAGCAAGCAACTATCTATGACATTACTTCCCAGTGTGGAGAACGAGCAAGGTTAAAGAAAATACAAAACCCACAAACCACCACAATGTTTTTAAGTAGCAACAACCAAAGTACAAGGTTTTACTCAAGTAACATTCTAATAAAACTCCCTAACCCGAGGGTAACACGAATAGATGAATTTTTAAAAACAAACTCCCACACCTGTGGCAGGCAAGCTTTCTTACCCAGGGTACTACCGAGTCCTTGCCTCAAAGCCAGGGCTGTCGGGGCCCCAGCGCCCGCGCTCCCCCAGGGAGGCTGGAGGTCCCCATCGCTCCTCACCATCCCACCGGCACCGCAGAGCCCTTGCTGCGCGCGCTTCAGACGCCTAGCGCAACACCTCGAACCGAAGGCCGAGGTTCACCTACCGGCAGAGCCGGAGGGAAATGAACACTATTTTTAAAAAGCCTGGGAAGGCAGCATTTCCAGTCCTACCCTCTATTTTGCAGGACAAACTTGGAGGGGGGTGTGTGTGTGTGTGTGTTTGTTTGGGGGTTTTTGCGTTGTTTTTTGGTTTTTTTTTTTTATTGCCAGGTATACGGCAACTAGCAAAGAGACCTTTTTTTTGTAATATTTGTAAAGAAAGCAAGCAAAAACCAAAGCAAGAGGCGCGTCAGGCCCGCGGCCGGCGGGAAGCCGGGCCCGCCGCCGCCGCCCGCCCGGGGCCGCNCCCGCGCAAGGAAAAGGCCAGCGGCGCGGCAAGGGTTAATGGTGGCGGGAGGCGGGAGGCCGGCGGGGCGCAGGGAGTTAATCAGGGAGCGGATCCAGAGCCCGGCTTGGAGAGGCCTCGCTAATGAGCCTCAAGTACCCTGCAGTGGCTTTCAAACCTAAGTGGCTTCAAACGATGCCACCCCGCGACAGAGCAGTGCTGGCCGTGCGGGGAGGGTGATTAGAATAAATGACCGGAGTAATTAACTCTGATTGGAAACCACCTGACTGGAAAGAGAAGCTAGGAGCTGTTTAGCCGATGGTCTTCTGGTAGAAAAAGGAAGCTTTCCTTTACTCCAGTGTTTGTATGTGCTGAAGGAGCTCTTCCTTTCAAATAGGTATGTGGTGGCACTAATGAAAAGCAGCTTTCATTCACGGGCCTCCCCATTCACTCTGAAAGGGGGAGAAAAGAAAAGCTTCAAAGTAGAACTAATTTACTTCGTCCGAGCCCCGCTTTGGGGAGCCAGTAGCTCGTATTACCCCCCAGAACAAAATATTGGTTAGAAAAAGAAGACTTTTCTCTTTTCATATCAAGTTTAAACGTTTTAAAGACACCTGCAAGTTGTTGGTTCGTTTGGCTTTGTTTAAAACACAACTATTAAGGCCTTCACAAAGCAATCCAGCCTTTGCAGTTTCTATTTTTCATGCCCACGTCGCCCGAGTTTTCAAAGCGCGAGCACGGTTCCTCCCCTCCAGCTTCATCTTTCGCGCTACGGAAAACAGCGACAATTTTACAATTTTTTTTGGACCTAGGACTGGCAACCTCCAGCAGCCCTTAGGCAGGAAGCATACTCGCTGCACATCGGCTTCCTCTGCCAGGCTATCCCGCCACTTCATTTTACAAAGCAGAATTACAAAGAGCGAGGGCATTACTACCCGCTGTTTTACAAGCAATCCGCAATTCATTGTACCAGTGTTGTCCCGTACCTGCTGAGTAAATGCTTTAAAAAAGTTCCACTAACTGCCCAGTAACAACTACAGTATGGTAGCAAAAGCAATTCACCAAATGTTTATACTGAGCCTCTGATTTATTTGACAGCTTTACACCTTCAAGACATGATATAATTAAATGTTTTGACAATGAAAGAAAAATTGTATAAATTAGAAAGCTGTTAAAGATGTACAGTATCCAAAATTAAAATGCAGTATGGGTGTAAAATACGATTTCTGAAATGCTCCTATAAAATAGATGAAATGTATTTAACTCTCAAAGAGTGGGGGTTTTATCCTTAGACTTTCTGCTACTGTATTAAACTATTATGCAACTAAAAAAATCCTAATTTAATCACCGTATGAATGCAGTTCAGGAGGATTAAAAATGCAGTTCTGTGTTATTTCAAAAAGGCAATCAAATCACGACTTAAGCAAAAACAGTGGACCTAAAACATTAGGAGACTTTTTAAAAGTTAAAATACTAAGCAGTATCTTCATTTATTGTGCCAATTGTTGTTATTTTGATTGTTTCAAAATGTAAACCAACAGCTGCTACCATGGCTTAGGGGACAACTAACAGGCTATGCGGTTAACCCTACCCCTCCAGGGCGCTCTAAGTTCAAGCCTCAGACCGCCCTTTGTGCCCGCATAGGCCGAGATGCAAGCTGGCACTTCCTATCGTAGAGAAGAGGGCACATGATGCGCAAGGAATGCTGAAAACGGGGATCGGAAGGAGAAAAACTGGCTGCTGACCATGTCTGTGGTCAGAGGGTGACCAAGGAGAACGGCGGGAATCACTATGCGTGTTCAAAATGAAAATGGGCATGTTAAAAATCAAATTTTATAATTTAAACAAATGTCCCTAAACTATGGTCGCTCACTCTAAGGTCAGTTCATATCTTTAAAATGCAGTTTCATTATCATTTTTGGTAGCGTGTGTATAAAATGTGAGCTTATTGCTAGACTTAAAAGCTAATTGTTTAAACAATGTATAATTATATAACCATTATTTAAACATTAAAGCCTTTAAGCAACTATGCGAAAACATTTAGGATCAACTTTGTAATGCAGCTGAAGAGCACTGTTGTTCTAAAGGAAACTGTAATCCGGCAAAAGGTAACAATGACCAGTTGTTTATAAAAACCACTGAAATGTTTGGGAACTAGTTCACATTCTCATGCTATGTTTATGTTTCCATCTATCATCCTTCTTGAGAAGATAGCTCAAAAGGAAGAAAGACTAGAGAACAAAATTTTGTTTAAACTACACATGCAGATGTCAGGTAATTTAACAAATCGAGACAAAAAAGGGATGCCTGTGTATAGCTAAAATCATTACTGCATTAAATCATTTTCTCCTCGCTCGCTCTCTCGCTCTCTCTCTGAGGGACTCATCCTTGCAGGGTGGTTTATATTTATTTTGTGTATTCAGCTTTGCCAAGAACTTCTAGCTCACAAGTGAAGAAAAGGAACCAGAAATACAATCAAAATGTAAGAGCACACTATGTAGAAATGTTACTGCAGTCTTGTTAATCAAAGAACAGACCCGATCTTTGCTTAAAATGTGTATCTTAATGATTGACTCCCACTCTCTTCGCACTTCTCTTCCACCATATTGTAACAAAATACAACACAATATAATATTACGCCCACAGAAAATAAATTGGCGGTGATGGGACAATTTCGGGACTGGTATAGCAGGCAAATGGAAAACAGTAATTCATCAAACTGTTCATTAGGAGGATTATACGACTTGGTTACCTATGACTGTGGTGGCCGGTATTTCTGAATAGAAATCTCTTTTTTTGCTCTACGCTCATAAATTACTGAAGCCACATACATTTCCATAATGCTGTATCTGATAACTGAATGTGGGGAGATTGTTTTTCCTCACACTTTTGTTGAAGAAGATTCAGGAAGTTACCATTTTGTTTAATCAAATGTTTGGGTTTCAATTCCAGATTCAGTTACCTGTCTGCCCTCCAGCTGCCATAGGGTTTGAAATAATTGATTAAGAAAACTGTGAGAACCAAAGTAAAAATAGCTACCGCTCCCTCGGAAGAACTTTACCTTAGTCTTATTCTCTACTTCGTTACTGTTACAGGAAGTACCTGGGATGACCGCAAATAAAGAGTCGCATTCAAAAAATGTTTTTTTTCTGTGACAAGCTGACAAGAGAATTCTTCCCACACAAGGCTTAGATATGGTATGCTTGCTTACTACCAAACTCTCCAAAGTAAAATGAACTTTTCTAACTGGTCCTATTGAGCTGTTGCTGTATTTAATTCAGGGAGTGGCACAGAGGACACGTAGCGCTGGTTGAGTACATCAGCCTCAATGCAGAATATTCAAAATGGTTATAAATGTAATGCTAGGGACCATTTGTTTATCGCCTAGCTTACAGTGCCCTCAATTCTCCAAATACTTTTTTTCCCCCAGAATGTCAGTAGATTCAAGAGAACATACTAAACTAAACTTGAAAGTAATGGACATTTATGCAGCCACCATGCAGGTGGATTTTTCTTAAGTGAAATGTAATAATATAGTGTGTTCTACTACTCTTAGCATGCATGTGTACATACTAACATCTGTTGGGAAACATCTTTCTATATTAACATAAATCTTACTATTGTCACTCCACCTAGAAAATGATGTAAATCGCTTTATAAAATAATTCATTGTAAAGTTTTAGATAAAAAAACCCTTTCATTTCACTCTCAAAACAAACTTCTATTATAGCAATACTGAAAGTCTGTTCCAGGGATCAGGTGACATGGAAATACACACACAGAAAAATTCCATCTTACTCAGAAATCTTTTAGACGAAGGCAGGATTTGCCACATGCTAGGACACAATGCCCATCAGCTAGACAATAACATGCGCTGTCCACAACCATTTTGATGTTACAAATGAAAGCATACAGGATGCTGGACTGGGGTCATTGTAAGCTATATTCAGTATTCCTCTTCTTACAAAACTAAAAATCCAGTTAGATTTGGTTTGCATACACGTACATATACGGAAGAGTCTTGAAACGCTGCTTAACTGTTCCTGAAAGCATAATCAAGGAAAATTTTCAGTGCCTTTACATAACGGCCCTGCCACTGAGATCACAGAATTTGCTAGGTGTATAATTTAATGTAATTCATGCCTTAGATTCTTGTAAATCAGTTACATTAATCCCAATTTTTATTTTTCCTAACATGCAGGCAAACAATAAAATGACCAGTGCCTTTTCATGGCCAAGAAGTGACATAGAAAAAGCTTCTTCTATTTCTACATCTCATTCTTTTGCGACTAACCTGGTCTGTATTCATCGTTTAATTGTGGCAATGCTGATGTTATTTTGTTCATGAAATATTTTTGGAAAATTTCAACCTCTAAATGAGAACAAACTATCAAATGACCCCACAACCTAACTCATATAAGGAAATGAAAACTGGAACTACTGAAGTATCGTAACCTGCAGTGTTAATGGGAACGACAGGCAGAGATTCTGCTACTTAAAACCTTTCTCAAATTTTAAAGCATTTAAATAAATCCCCTGTTCACCATTTTTTAAAAAAAATCGCAACTAAATATCCACTTTGAAAATTATCAGAATTAATCATAAAAATCTGAGAATTGATACTATAACAACCAGAATTGCAAATGCAGATGTTTCAAAAAGGTCTATTGTGTGGTTTTTTGTAAATTCGTTTTAGCTTGAGCAAGCTCCCTTCTTATTTGCATACATGATGCAGTGTAAAATCTAAAACTTCAATACCTCCTTTAAAAAGTACATTCATAAAATCCCATGGCATGTAAACACAGGAACTTCTCATATAACATAGTAAACGCCATAGAAGGCTTTGCATATTTAAGTCACTCATGCACTGTACATACACTAAACAAGC
>VZTV01049352.1:0-18735 GCA_013400875.1 Anhinga rufa
TATGGATTCACCCACCTTGGAAAACTATCAGCCCTGCTTTTTTTCTAAGTTCTGTCTACACTTCTTGGGATGACAGCCTTCAAAATGTGTTCACATTTTGAAGGCTGTCATCCTTCCTGAGACTGGTTCAAGTCTCAGGAAAAGAAAAAGTGCAAGGAATTTGGCCTAAGTAGCATGTACTTTACTCAAAACCATGTCTTAAAAACCATAACAACTGATCTCTCTTGCTTCTGAGGAAGGTCCCAAAGCAGCTCACAGCTGCTCAGATGACTGCTGCTGGCTCTAGAGCCAATGTACCCTCAACAGCACAAGCCAGCTGGATCCCAGCAGGGCCTGCTATCCCACTGAGCAACACGTGGGACAAGTAGCCACAAAAATAACTAGTTGTAATGGCATGAAAACATTCCAAACCAAGGATGGATTCCTAGTAAAACATCAGCTCTGACACATATTACTGTAGTCTTTACAAATTCACATGTTTAGTATTTTTAATTTGGTGGACTAAATCATTAAGTGGTGACATCCAACCTCTTTTGATAAAGCTGCAGGTGCTCAGCAGTTTTAAAAATGTAGACACATGTATTTGGGCCCATTTGTTTTTCCTGGCTACAGCAATTCAGGTGGGAGATTTTAGAGAACTTAAGTATGCTTTTTGCCGCTGGGTTATCGCTGGTTGCTGTGCATATATTGACTAATGGATGGAACGGGGATACAGGAGTGGTCTATTCTGTTATTAAGACTTGTCAAGCAGGAGATAAACCCTTTTTTAAATGGATATGTGCATAGGTTAAAATGCATCAGCATGGATTTAGACACAACTTTATAAACCCTGGAGTGATATTTTTGGCTACAGCTCCTAATTTAGTTTAAATGTAAAATGGCAATAAATAATAGTTATTTCTCACACAGACAATTAAGTACCTAATATTTATAAAATACTATGTAACACACAGACTTCTAAGGTCTGGGAAAACTCTTATACTGACTTTTTTTGTGATTTATTACATCCTATATATGTCCTGTTACATGCCATATATTACCTAATGAAAGAAAACCTGTATGAAAAGAATGACTTCCTTTCTCATAACACTTGTTTCAACTTTATCTCTTTTTGTTTAAAACTAGCCTGTTCTGAGCCCCTTCTTAGGCTTCCTGAGCTTGGAACTGGCATGTACTAACTTGTATCTTTATTTTCTGTTGAACTCAACCGTTAAAAGATAAGAGTAATGATCTGACAAACTAGTTCATCTGCCAACAGGTGAGCTCTGACTCTGACTAAAATTGTGAGCCGCTTGATTCTGAATCAGTAAATATGCACTTAGGCATTTAAAAGTTCCCTACAATTTTTGCCATTATACTTTAAAAAATACTTTATGGCAAACCAACCCTCTGAGAACAAACTAAGGTAATCCTGGCAGACAAAAATAATAGCAAGACTAGTGAGAGAAACTGAAAAGGAGGACAGAAAAATTTCTGACAATGGCAGTATTTATGAGCCACCTGCACAGAAGCAGTATGATCTGTCCAGATGACTCATCGCTGCATTTTTTAAAATATTTTTTAATACTTGGGATTCCAGCTAGATTTTGGCTTTGAAATGACATAGTGTGATGGCCGTGCTTTCTGCAAAATATTTGAGATAAATATTTTTGTTCTGAAGCAGAATTTTTATTATTTTTGTTCCATAAACTCTTGCAGAAATCTAACTTTCCACAGTCTCTATGTACAGAATCTTCCTGCGTTATTGCTTAGTGGCAAAGAAGGGATGCTGATCCTGCTCGTACTTGTGCATATATTCACTTGCTAAAAACATGAAGAGTTTGATCGAGCTATTCGTATGTCCAAAGCTAAATATATGTGTGCATTTTTCCACACATCAACTGAAGAGTACTCTATTAGTTAGCTAACTTTTAAAAAATTACCTCTACTAGATATTTAATTCAATGAACACCTATGGGTGGTATGCAATAGCAAAAGAATATTAAAGTTCTGTGATGGATTAATTAAGGACCAAAGTATTAACTTAGAGAAAAATATTGATAATAAAAAGCCCAGCATGAAATCCACTGATAAAATAGTTACTAAAACCTATTTGTCTTCAATAGTGTTCAAGGAAATACTGATATTCACTCAATAGCAAAAACACCCAACAGACTAATAATATTCTGTAATTAACGGAGGCAGCCAGAGGGTCTGTTATTTTAGCACAGAAAGCAATCGGGTTGGTCAGGTATGATTTGCTGCTGTTCAACCCATACTGACTTACCCCAGTGACCTTTTCCATCTCGTACCTGAAAGCGGTTTCCATGAGGACTTTCTCCATAGTCTTCTTCAGGCCTGAGGTTAGGTTGTCCAGGCCCATAGTTCTCTTGCCTTGAGGAAAGATGTAGCAATCGTACAGCCAGATTCAGACATTAAAATAATTTCTGATGGCAGGAAGAGAAGATATCTGCCAGGTGCCAGTGAAGGCTGTCAAATATAGAGCAACACAATGGTTGGCAGCGTAGTAAACTTGCTTAAATTTTATTTTTTCTTTTTGAAATTTTCAGCTATGACTAAACTGACCTCCTGTTGATTGGGAATGTCAACAGAAATGTTAAATAAATCAGCATATCAGCTTTTTAAGGGCATAAAAATAAATTAAAACTTGAAAATTTGGACTCAACAAGTTGCTAATAAGTTGCTGATCTTTACAGAATAGAGTATTACAGTTGTTCATAACTACCTTCCCTGAAGGCCAATCTCAGTTACATGGTTTTATCTCAATAACATCTGAGTTATTTGATAATTTGTCAAATTGAGTGAGCCAATTTTCAACAGTCTACTTTACCAATTGTTAAATATACCTCAGAATATCTTAGACTGTAGAGTACACCAGCTTTCTTATTATTGCTTAGAAGGATAACAAAGAATAGGTTTATTGGCGCATGTGTTCTCCTGTTTCAGTTCTACTTTTGCTTTGCCCCAATCAATGTTTAAGCTTCCTAGATACAAATCAAGACAGTTCAAACAGCCCGGCCAGTCTATATTGTAATGATAAATCAGAAGCAGAATCAAGATTTTCAGAGACAATTACCTATGGAATTAAACACCTCTGGTTAATTTTCTTTAAAATCTTCAATCCACTTGGTGAGCTAAACCACCACACACAGTTCTCACATTAGATGGAAAGAGGATCACTTCTTCACCTAAATAGGCTTTCACACTCAAACAGACAAGATGATTTAGAAGAATAGCAATGTTTAATGGACATACATATTGTTGAGGCCTTCCAGTACTTAAAAGGGGACTATAGGAAGGATGGAGACAATCTCTTTAGGCCTGTTGTGACAGGACAAGGGGTAACGGTTTTAAACTAAAGGAGGATAGATTTAGACTGGATATAAGGAAGAAATTTTTAACAATGAGGGTGGTGAGACACTGGCCCAGGTTGCCCAGAGAGGTGGGAGATGCCCCATCCCTGGAAACATCCAAGGTCAGGCTGGACGGGGCTCTGAGCAACCTGCTCTGGTTGAAGCTGTCCCTGCTCACTGCAGGGGGGTTGGACTAGATGGGCTCTAAAGGTCCCTTCCAGCCCAAACCATTCTATGATTCTATGATTGTTAAACACAATCATAACTAACAGTGTGAATATACTGCAATGATTCAAGATACAGTTCCTATTCATTTTTATGCCGGAACTCTATCACACTTGAATGAGTACAAGACAAAACCATTATTCTACTTCTTATTCCACTACTGGAAAGCTAAACTCCAGCCCTACAGCTCTCAGACATATTAATTGTCTTTGTATTAGCACTCTAGTGTGTTGGTTTTTTTGTTTGTTTTTTAAATTGTCAGTTAATGGTTCTTTCCAAAAACTCATACTGTTGGCTCAGATATGAATTACTGATCTGATTGGAAGTTTAGTAGTGCCATCTCACAGAACAGAACATATAATATTATCTCATGCAGGACACATCGACTGCTACAAATACCATGTTCAAAATCATGTCATGACCAAATTCAAAGTCCATTCCTTCTGTCATCAGTTCTCTACCATTGTCAGAGCTTTCCTTACACACAAATCAAACTGATTTTCCCTTTCTCTCTGGATCAATTTCCTTCCACAATAAAAATCAATTCTCAGTCACTTTGTCCTCCACAGTCAAAGTCAATACCCCTCACGCTGACATACATATTCAGATATCTCCCTCTGTAACTCAACACCACTTAGTGCATGCACGATCAGCATCAATTCAACCCACAATCAAGTCTTTATGAATTGATTTGGTTTACCCACAGCCAAACAAAATTAATCCCCACTCACACTTGCTGGATCAATTTCCTCATCCCAGCTGAAATCTGTTTCCTCTCACTGACCATCCTGTTTCTCCCTTGATCATGTAGAAATGCATTTCTACCCTGACTTGTACCCTTCATAAACTCTGGTCTCCTCCTACTAGCACATGGCTTTCAAGTTGTTATTCCAGCTTTTCCCTTTCTTATTCCTTGTTCCCAACTGGCAGAAATCCCAGAATACATACTCCATTCTCCTCTTCCTTTACTTTACACCTCTGCCTGCGGTCTCTTAAACAGAATTCCTTCCTAATTCAGTGCTCAGTAATTTTCATACATCTGCTCTTCTTCACTCTGGCTTCACTATCCCTTGTTAAAACTCCTTTTCCTTTTCCTTAAAGCATCTAGTTTTTTTTCACAGGCTGTAAACCTTACCATGTTGACGCCAGTAAGTGGCTGCAGCCTGGACTGAGGGCTGCTAAGGCAATAGGGGCCTCTTCTTGACATGTAGGAAGAGTAGCAATCCATCCCTCTAAAGAAATTATTTCAGCAACAGATCCCAACAGCACTATCACGCCTACACTTGAGGCAGTCCAGCTCTGACAGGTGGAGCGAGAATAGCTGCATTTCACTTCTACAGAACTGCAGAAGGCCTACTATGGGTGACTATTTGGGAAGATATTTTCAGCTTTAGAAGATGCCTAAATATTCCTTAAAAACCCCTTAAACACCATTTAATTTACTGTTGGAACATGATACAACATGGCAGGCTTAGGAAGAAAACTTTCAAATTTACATATTATGCCTCTGTAAAATAGTCTTAAGTCTCAGAGTCTGAAAAGAACCTCTTTATAAGTAGCATTTTTTATTTTTCTCAACATACATTTAGCATAATCCCATTTCACTTTATTCTGTTTCAACTATAAAGAAGAAAATATACAAACTGTGTTCACAGTGTTGTATTTTTGTACTGATTACTATTATCTTGGCAAGTAATTCCAGAACTTAAGTGGTGACAGAATAAAATGGAAAGGGATATGTTATGAAGTTATAGTCACACAGAGTTTGAAGTCTATTCATGTACAGGAATGAATTTCATTTAGAACTGTAGGACGTTCTTAATATCTGGCATATTTTCCTTTCAAAAAAACCCCATGTAGTGGCCCACTAAGTTTAGCTAAATATAAGTTGAAATACTTCTTTGGATTCTACCTGTATCTTTTCTTCCCTTCTATTTATTCACTTATTTTGCTCAAGGTGCTCGTACTTTCTTACATACTGATCTTTTGAGATTTTGATACACAGCTCTTGGAAACACATCCCAGTTGGTGTAAATTGTCACAATTCCATTAACTATCTTCTCTGAACATCTCAGACCCAATCCTTTCCTCTAACAAATATTCATGGGATGTCATTTTTTAAAAAATGTTTTACAGATGGACTCTAAAGAAAACCCACCCACTCATCATATGTCTCTCATGTTGGTTTTTATACCTTTTTGTGTATTTTCTTCCAGTCATTTCTGATTATGTTTTAGGAATAATTGTTTTATAGCTCAAGAAGAAGGAAAAATGAAAACATAAGCAAATATTCTAAATAATATCCAACCAGAGTTTCACCATCATTCAGCTTCTGAGTAAGACTTCAGCTGAAGTTAGATAGATAAGATAGAAAAGCGCATGCAAAAAACAAATGAGATCAATATTCAAGTTTTGCTGTGAAATATTAGATCTCATATCCAGAATATCTAAAATAAATTATGTGGTCTGATGACATTCACCTTGAACTTTATTTCAATACATAAAAGCCAAAGGCCTGCAACTACAGTGGCTAGACTGTATTAATGTGCTAATGTAATATGCTTCTATTTTTTTTGACAAACACATAACGATACCAATCACAGAATTATACTTTTCTCTCAGTTACTTCCACAGTACTAGTCTATTTGATAAATAACTTCAGAAGACTTTGCTCTTTCTAGCAGAACAAACAAGGGGTTTTCACCTTTATTTTTTTTCCCCAAATAAAATTTACACTATCTTAGGAGAAAGTAATTTTATTCGTTCATGATTGTTTTCAGTCATTGCCTCTACCAGCATTTAAAAACTGGAATACGATTTGTGTGTTCTGTTTGTAATTAAACTCAGTGCAAAAAAGGGAAAAGCTTTCAACAATCATCATAAGCGCAAACAGCAAAACAAAACAGTTATTTTGTTGGCGTAGAGCAAGTCATGGCTGACTGCTTTCCTGGAAACCTAGTATACGAGGGTTCCATTTCCATCCTCTTTATAAACGTATTAGCACCTATTGTTTTAGCACCAGGTGCACATGTTTGTCTACAAATTATTTTCCTTCTGAAGGCCAAAGAACAAAAGCCAAAAACCCCTAAATTGGAAAATAACCTAATCCAAGCTCATATACAGGAAATCCAACGCTCTCAGCGATATCATTCCAAAAAAAACCCAGAAGACAACGCAAGGGAACTGTTATATGTGCATTATAGAGAGAAAAAGGACAATATTTACTCAAGAAAACTCATAGAGTCTCACTGAGAGATTAGGGGAAGAAATGTTCTTTCCCTTTACAGCAAGCCAGTATGAGTCTTAGGAGCCACACTGCCAAAAGATGCAAGGGACACAGAAGTAAGGGACTCTTATTTCTGACAGCAGGTTCACCCAGAAAAACTCCTGCAGAGCTTAGTGTGACCCTGCCGGCACTAACGGGGTCATTCTTATTCTCATCGCACCGAGAGGCCTCACGAAAGCTGATGTAGCCCCCAACGTGTTCTCAGCCACTGTCTTTCATTCATATAATAACCGCTAGTAGGGTATCTTCTGCCCGGCACTGCAACTTCTGATATGTTACTTCTTTAATTTGAGATACATCTGGTTACCCATTTTCTTCTTGTCTAATGTTGTTTTTGATTTCAGTAACAGTTTGATTTAATTATTTAGCAATAAGATACAAATCTGAGTTTATTTTATCACTCATTTTATCATAGGTCTTGCTGTACAGTCAGAACAATTAAACTCTTGTGTTAAATGACTGAAAGTGTGCTTAAAATTTAAAGTTACATTATGCTCCGGTTTTGCCATTTTCTTTTTGACTCTCGAAAGACTTGGTTGAGAGACCACACAGTGGAAGTGTTGTGCTCATGTAAAGAAGGATCAGATTCGTAAGAAGAAATAGGTCAGTGGAGTGGTACTAAAAAAAGTGAAAATACATTTTACAGGAATTTTTACAATCATCTCGTTCCTGCGATTCAAATTAAATAAATCCTTGCAACTCCTGTGATCACACTGTAATGACAAACAACAAATACAATGATCTGAAGCAATTTTGGAAAACATCACACAACAAATCTACAGCAGATCTTTGTGCCCTAGGAGTTTAATATTAGAAGCTACTGAGAAGTTGTCCTGGTTTCAGCTGGGATAGAGTTAATTTTCTTCGCAGTAGCTCGTATGGGGCTGTGTTTTGGATTTGTGCTGAAGAAGTGGTGATAATGCGGAGATGTTTTAGTTGTTGCTCAGCAGCGCTTACACCAGCCAAGGACTGTTTCAGCTCCCCGTGCTGTGCCGGGGGCACGGGAAGCTGGGAGGGGACACGGCCGGGACAGCTGACCCCAACTGACCCAAGGGATGTCCCACACCATATGGTGTCATGCTCGGTGTATAGAGCTGGGGGAAGGAGGAGGAAGTGGGGGACATTGGGAGTGATGGCGTTCGTCTTCCCAAGTCACTGTTACGTGTGATGGAGCCCTGCTTTCCTGGAGACGGCTGAACACCCGCCTGCCCATGGGAAGCAGTGAATGAATGCCTTGGTTTGCTTTGCTTGTGTGCGCGGCTCTTTCTTTCCCTGTTAAACTGTCTTTATCTCAACCCATGAGTTTCCTCACTTTTACTCTTCCAATTCTCTCCCCCATCCCATAAGGGGGAAGTGTGCGAGTGGCTGCGTGGTGCCTAGTTGCTGACTGGGGCTAAACCACGACAGAAGTCCACTCAAGTATTGCCAGTTTTCTGCAGCTCTGCTTTTCCAATTTTGAATTATTTTAAAGAACACACTTAGAATATTCAGATAGATTTTTGACATAGAGTCACCTAAGAGTAGAAATTAATCTTTTTACACTATGATAATACAACCGGCAGTACCACTGCTATCAAGAAGCAGGTATTAGTCGGGATATAACCAAATAAAGATTTCAATTTAAGCTTTCATATTTAGAGGTCTTCAAAGATCTGACACTGTTACTCCTGTAACAAAAAGCTACAAAGAGATGCAAAGTGAATTGGCTGTACCACAAGAATGTGGGATTTGAGGGACTTACCCCAACAGATCAAAACAGTGTCAAATCTACTGAGCAAAGTCACTCTTCCATAGGGAAGTATTTAATTTAGAAAGGCCATTTCAGTCCTATGTGAAGTCAAAAGAATACATCACTCTCAACTGTGATCCCTTTTTGCTTAAGATCACATAGGTAACATCAGCAGCTTAGAACAGGAGAGCAATGTGCTACAGCTGCCAATAGTGATTTCCACAAACACAGGTCACCGATTTCTATGTTCAACAGTTTTCAGGAACCCTCTTTCCTGTTGAGAAGCCCCGGCATGGGTTTAGTATTCAGGGCTGCAGGTACCGGTAACATTGTGCATTTGATTAGCTTTCACTGAAATATGCTGCTTGGCTCAGTAATGACACAGTTTAGAAACAGACATCTAGAGAGTCAATACAGTTTTAAGCCATATGGACAACATTCACCTCTGAGGCAGTGACAGAGAAGTAATTGGGTGGAATAAAGGGGGAAAGAGACTTGGGAGCCAGTAAACGAGCTTGCTGCTCAGAGAAAACACAAGAACAAAGGAATGGGAAAGGGGAGTTTCTTGAGAAGGGCAAGAAGAGGCTTTAGAAGTAGAATGTTTTCACTTACTTTCTTACCTATCCTAGTTCAGTTTGTCAGCAGTCGCTCACAATACATGGCCATCTCTCCTATGAAGAACCTCCAAGCTCTTTCTCATTCTATGTTGAAGCTCTGTGTCCATAGTCCCATTCTAGTCTCCAAAACGTAGTCCTAGGTAGGTCTGTGGGTAAAATAGGTGGATGTTTACTCTGTGTGTGCTTTGAAACACCTCTTTGTATAGGGATGAATGAGGCAGATTAAGGAAAATGTAATAAAAGTCACAGCGAGAAGGCCCATGGTCAAGCAGTCTCTTCCTCTAGAGGTTTGTCACTGGGTTTAAATGAGTAAGTGAAACTTAGCTGGCAATAACAAGTAATGTCCTTCTTTGGTTATGTGTAAACCAGAAAATAACACTCAGAAATTATTATTGCCTTCCTAAGTAAAATGATTTTGTGAAAAAACTATATGCAGAAAAAGGGAGGCTCCAAAAATGTCTCGTACTTGGTTTTTTTTTGGGTGGAGGAAATAGGGGAGCAGGGAAACACTGCAAACTCACCTGAAATGCAGCAGCAGAAAGCATGAAATGAAACCAAAGCAATTAAGCATGTGTGAAATGCTGCTAGCAGGGAGGATGCAGATTACTCACCTGTATATCTGACTTTCCAAATTATTAAGGAATGTTGGGAAGCGAAGTCATCAGTCTTGGGGATGATGGGATCAGCTAAGTATCTAGGAACCCAGGTGGGAGTAGAGGGGAGACAGGAACAGTTTTCTGCTTTTAGAGAGGGTTTTGTCCCCTATTAAAAAAAAGCAGCAGAAGTAACAGTAGGTGAAAGGAAGAACCTGAGAATTAAGGTACAATTCCAAAGTTTGATACAGAAGGAGACCGTTCTCTTTTCTCTACTCCCTTAAACCTCCCACCAGAGGAAGACGCTACGAAGCCAGTTGTGGAAGGCAAAGGAAGGGTAGAAGCTGTCTATCATGTGGAAACAATTAAGGTAGGAATGATGGCCAGCACTGCACGAGATCTCCGGTGAGGGGAGTTTATCAAGCTGCTGCACAAGTGTGGCACCCCTTACCGCCAGGTAAGTGCACTGCCTCCGCCCGCCTGGTGGCTCGAGTGCTTTGTAGAGTAATTGTGAGAGAGAAGATATAGAGAAGTGCGATTCCTAATTCTCCTTCAGAGGCCATTTCAGTTTAATTTAGGAATTAGCTTCTGTTACAGTTATCATCTCTATAATGACATAAAACTAAAGAAAATAAAGAAAACTTAAGAAAATAACTTGCTACATTCTCAGTGTATTTGTATTTCTGTACTACGATCTGGCGCTGAAGTATTTTAACTTAAATGTACTTCTGAAACAAATTTACTTCTATCCTACTTAGGGACTGCAACCTGGCCAATATGTGTTATTTTCAACTGTTTTCAGTATTACATTTTCCTCTCTTAATATTTGTTTTCAGGTATAGTTGTTGGCTTGATTTTCCAGAGCTCAAAGAAGTGTGGAAATTTCATATTCCATTCAGCACTTTCTCATGAGATATGAAAAGAGTATTCATAGAAAGCAGTTGTATTTGGGTTTAACATTGTTAGCATTTCCTCTCATGAGGGATATTAAATAATTTCATGCACAACTGCTCAAAATATTTTTTTAAACTTCTGTAAACATAAGATTGCCAAAATCTAACATATGTTATGTGGTATTTAATCCTCAAGAGGAACTGAAGGAACAAAACACTTCTGCTAAAGTAATTAATAAGCACCAATACAGATACCTAGAAGCTGTTCCATCAAAATGAATCATATCCTCCTGTAAGTCACACCCAATATTTAGCAGTCTAAAAAAGAAAATTCAATACACAAGAATGCAGGCTAAAACAAGTGCTGAAATCTTATGTATCGAGATCAAATCACCAAAGCTGTGCTACCTTCTGGTGCTCCTGAATTAGGAAAAATAGGGAAGTTATTTGTAGAAAATTAATTTTGCCTATGAGAAATCTGTTTTGGCACAGTATAAGAATCCTGTGGGGACTGGCGATTAAGGTTAAAGTGTATGCTAATGAATTATTGAAAGTAAATTAAAAACCAGGAGAGTTCCCTAACTCTATTACATTCGTAAAGGTATTTTTAGTTGCCAGTTACAAAGTGACAGCTAAGTCTTACTTTTTGTTTTACTGCAATTTATGGTATGCAAGATTCTCTGTCAAGTGAACTTCATTATAATACTTGGTAAATATTACAGTACTTTGCATATTTTGTCCTAATATTTATTAAGCAAAAATAGAAACGGTTGATAGAGGTATCAGTGGATTAAACTCAGGTCATGTGTGAATCTTCTTAATCAACATAGACTTCCTCAGGGTGTAACAAAAAGTTAGAGCTCTTTCTACCAGTTCAGTGGAAAAGCTCTTGCCTATAGTTACTGGGCAGTGCTGTTTGGTGAGGGCTACAGCAAAGTGCTTCCAGTTCAGGATTCACAGCCTCAAACCTTCTCCTTTCACCCCTTTGCCTTCAATGGGCTAAATAGGATTTATTGCATTGCTGTGGTTTAACCTGGCTAGGCACCACAGAGCCGCTTGCTCGCTCCACCCCTGGCAGTGGGATGGGGGAGGGAATCGGGGGGAAAAAAAAAGTAAAATTCGTGGGTTGAGTTAAAGACCGTTTAATAGGAAAGAAAAGAAAGGGAAAATAATAATAATGATAACAATGATGATGATGATGATAAAAGAATATACAAAATAAGTGATGAACGATGCAATTGCTCACCAACTGCTGACCCACGCCCAGCTGGTCGCCACCCGCTGGTCAGCTCCCCCCAGTTTATATACTGGGCATGGCATCATATGGTACGGAATATCCCTTTGGCCAGTTTGGGTCTGCTGTCCCAGCTGTGCTCCCTCCCAGCTTCTCACTGGCAGAGCACGGGAAGCTGAAAAGTCCTTGACTTTTAGTGTAAGCACTACTTAGCAACAACTAAAACAGCAGTGTGTTATCAACGTTATTCTCATCCTAAATCCAAAGCACAGCACTGCACCGGCTACTAGGAAGAAAATAACTCTACCCCAGCTGAAACCAGGACACCTATAAAACCTTTGTGAAGATGCTGGTGGTGTTAGCACGAATGTCCTCTTGCCTATTAGGCAGACGACTTATCAAAGAAGAGACCAGATTCAATTTGCCTGTTAGGGTGGGAAATTGCATCTGTGAGCCTTGGGACACTGCTCCACCTGGCCACAGGGGAGCAAGGGGAAAGGTATTTTCTCCTCCTTCTTTCTAGGTATAAGAGCACAGAGAAAATAATTTAAAATTCAATGAACCAGAGAAGAAATAATAGGAAGAATCTATATCCTAATTGATGAGGTATTTCATTGGGTTACCATTGCTATTTCTGAAATTGGAACTACTTACCTGTTTTACGCTGCACTGAATGAATGCTTAAAGTAAAAAATAAAAAGCAACTTCTGAGTCTATATTAGAATCATGGACACCTCCATAGTTGGTGTCACTAGGCTATAAACTCATACTCCTTTGTGTATTTTTTTTTACTATTTACCATATGAAAATTTTACACACAAAAAATCTTAGTTTATCTATATTAATATTTGTATTTTCACTGTTTATAATAATTTCAATATTTTTTTTTTAAGACTGGTTTGATTTTGTTCTGTTTTTCATTTTAAAGTAATCTTTTCAGTAATTTTTATTGAAAGGATAATTCCAAATTAAAAATTCATTTTTCTTGATTCTTGGTTTTGTTTTTGATAATCCCCTTGATACTGAATACAGAAGTCTGGATGGTTTAAGACATTATTAATAAAATCCAAGGCCTTAGTAAAATAAAAAGCCTATATTTCTTCATCTTCACAGGATAAAGAATGGGAACTTCCTGCGTACAGCTTTAAATGCTGTCCAGGTCAATTGTCATGTAAAGACATTATCATAATTACATAATGCAGTTATTACGGTTCAGTTCCAAGAAGTTATTTCATTCAGTTGCCATTAATTGGTCCTCGTTTTGGTACCCTGAATGCGACAGAAGTGACACAGAAATTGAAATTTCTTTTTTCCTTTACAGAAGGTTCCTCCAATTCAGTACTGAGATAATTAGTTGAACTGCATAACTAACTGTCGCTGTCTTTTTCATATGTGCTTCTGCTGTGGAAACATTCTGTACACTTTTGCAAAAATAACACGTTAATTTACACTAATGATACAACTACTATATTATCACACAGTTCTTCCCACTACCATCTCTGCACAGGATCTATCCCCACGGATCCAAGTCAGCACTCCTCTAGCTGGAGTTTCACTGCTTGCTCTAGGGCACAATTTAGCTCACTCAATAGAGATATGTGTAATTTATTTATTTTTATTCTTAGTTGAAGAGGCTCTTAAATATCTTTACCACAAAGCAAAATGAAGTGGCCGTGACATTTTGGCTTATCAGCGGATGAGGTGTACATTAACCTAAACTGCCTGTTATTAGGCAGGCTGAGAGCAGAGCAAGCTTAATTAAATAGATGGAAGAATTTAAGAATCAGATTAAAGAACAGATGACGAAAACCCCATGATGCTGAACCCTTTATTTTAGAGAGTCTTTATAAAACAGGTGTTTAACAGACAAAATATTTGCATCTTCTATGCAGGATATGGTTCTTCAAATTATGGTTTTAGAATGTTGAAGTATGAATGTTTTAGAGACCAGAATACACTTTTCTATAGAAAAAAATATGGAAACTGCCTACTAGGCTCCTTTCAGCTACATCAAAAATTTACTTTTTCACTAAACACAATTCATTTAATAGATCTTCTTCTTATTTTTTTCTTATTTTAGAAACAACTCAGTCCTTCCCCCAACATCATGACTGTTGGATCCACTCACCAACTTCATTTCGAGAAGCAGTAGAGGTCTCAAAGACACAAAGTTCAAGAACTATGAAAATTGGCAGCTTGAGAGAAAAGCCGCTACAGAAGGAAAGCTTGAGAGTTCAACATTATAGTTTTGTTTCACCAAGCAGTATATTTTAGCTTGGCAGTGAGCACATGTCAGCTGCTCACCCACCGCAGCACGGTGGTGCCTTCTCCAGCCAGTAGCTAGGGGCTGTTGGAGCCTGCTGGCACCATCTCGTGGGTTGGTGGGCAAAGGAGAAGTACTGGGCGTGAGGGAAACTGGTTGCAGGTCTTCTGTTTTGTGAATGTAATGTGGATGTAGGATGCACATTTGCAAGAAATCAGGCTTCCTTGTTTCACAAGGTATCTTTCTAGGTTTTCTTTGTTTGTCACAAAGCTGAAGCTGAAATAGTCAAAAATCAGGTTCTGAAAGAAGCTGCACTGAGAACTTCACATTTTTCACAGCTCGGCAAACACTGGCATGGAAAAGCTCTGTTAACACGGTCCACATATTCGTGCTGAAAATAACATTTAGCTGTAGACATACACACCAAGACAGAGATGCAAAAAATCCCAAATATTTTTCCACATAAATTCAGAATGACAAAAGATCATCTGTTAACACAAAGCAGAATAAAAAGAACAAAATCTCATTTTGCTAGGTATTTAAGCTCAGTAACTGTCTAAATGAAAGGGCATTTTTCACTCCCTGCTCTTAAGAAACTAAAATTTATAGCAGTATAGTAGGAGTCTTCAAGGTCAAAGGGTATATAGTCTGCTTGCTGCAATATAATCTGACATGGTAAATCATGTACAAGCAGCCAGCAGTGCTGCTATCATGAATTTGTAGAAGGAGAATAGAAAATGATTTTTACAAAATATTCATTAAACTATATAGCAATTTTCATTTTTTATGTGTTCTGTTTTACTGCTTTGTTTTTCCTTCACAATAAACAATCTTTAAAAAAAGCCCTTTCTCTTTCTTATCTCTCCTCCAACAAACATTATGCCACAGAGAAAAGACTGCTAATAGAATAGTTTTAGAGACAGTAGGTAGAGGCTTTCTTTGGGACTATACCAGTGTCATATAAAAAGGATTTTTCATGAAGTATGAAAGAAAAAGGGACACATATTCAGCCCTTTTTTTGATTGTTGTTGTTATAAAACCCACACACATAACATTCCTGAGGAGGGTGGTAGAGAATCAGAACTTTCAGAAACACCTTAATCTGCTGCTTGCTTGATTTCTGTTTCACCTGAAGGAAGAAATAATTAGAAGACTGACAAAAAAAGTTATTGAATTTGCTTAGTGTTAAATCCTGCGGATATGTTAGGATGGTTGAAAGCTATAAAGAACCAAAATCTCCACAGAACCAATAACATAACATGGGGGCACCTGAAAGATATCTTTTACAAGATACAAAAGAAGATCTTAAAACAGCCTATGCTATGGGTTGAAGGATGGGAGTGGGAGGGAATTTGAGTCTAGCACGTAAAATCTTTGGATTTTAAATACAAGTTTTTATGGGCAATATAGACTAATAAAATGGCAATAAATACTAATTAAAATGGGAAAAATTCCAGTGTGTTAATCGAAACAAAGCAGCTGAGAATCACCTTACTCTCAGATAGGGTGGGATACAGAGAATCAGAGTGAATTCCATTCCTTACAATACTAGCTAACTTTTAGTTGTACTGCTGGAATTGGCTTTCAAGGTGCTGCAGAAGAAACACTGCATTTTTTCCCCCTCTCCTTACACAACAACCCCCAAGAAGGCTGACTTCAGTCCATTGCTATGTGAGAGGGAGTGTTTTCAAATTGAGAAAAAGGAAGTGGCCATGGCTTCTTGTAATTTAACCACATTAGGAAAGATTCTAAGTCCTCATACCAGAATGAATCACCCACTAGCAGCTTTTTCTTTTTTCCATTATTATTTTAAATTTTCAGATGACATCATATCAGCACTTTATACTGCTACGTTATACTTCATGTTCTTGGTCATTTATAAAACAGTACTTTAAATTTCTCTTTACCATGATCTTTCAGTGGATTTAGATTACTTCTATCCATATTATTTGCTCAATGAAATGAGGGTAGATAGAGCTGGAAATAGTTACAAAGGTGGGAAGGGAAACAAATCTCAAGGGATGAACCTGATCCATTCCCACTGTATTAAACAGGCTTTGCTACTGACTTAATTACGAGGCTTGAATACCGGGAAAGGGTTGCCTATCGGTCTTCTAGAAAAGTTTCTCCCCGTCTACTTTTTTTATTTCACTTCTTGTGTGTATTTAAAGAGAGTTAAAAATTCTATGCATTTAGGAAAAGAATGAAAAGCCTAATGTTAACTGTACTTGTTACCTGTTGCAATTGATTCTATGTAATTGTTAAGACTATAATATTTTTTTTAATTGATATTACCTGTTAAACTCTGGCATGAAACAAAGTAAATGAAATGTATCCTTTTTGCTTCTGTGTCATGAGAAATCCAAGAGAAACAAATTAATTGGTTTTTCCCCTGTGAATTTTCCTAAGTACCTACAAATGGTTATTTCAGTACCTTAGAGTTTGGACTTAAACTCCCTGATTAAAAGGAACAGGTTTATTTTTCTCTTGAGTGTGCTAATGTTTTCAGGGAATATACCCTTTTCTCCTTTATGATCTGGATGCATTTTTCAGCGTACCTTTGCAGGTCATGCGTGGAATCATATAATGACAAGCCTATCCTATGGTGAAATGGTAGGAGCTTGTGGGCATAGACACCTGGACCTCTGTAGAGTAAGTGGATTGGATGCAATATTCTCATGCAGCAGGTATGATCTGTAAGTTATTTGATGGACCATTTAAATTTCAATAATACTTTAATGGAAGATTCTTCCTTTATTACACTCCTGAAAAATCGGCACTGTCCACCAAATGTGTTTTTTGTTTACAGGCTAGCAGCTGATAAAAATTGTTTTATAAATGTGATGGCTGGCTGTTTCACTTAAGTGTTTTGTTTATTATTATTATCTTTTAGGAACCTTAAGATTCATAGCTTAGATCCTTTGATAGCTTGTCAGAAAGAATTAAATTCTATTTCTCTGTCTTTATTTTATGATATCCATAGCCCCCTTATTTGACACCCTTTAATGCTATTTCCATGTTAGCTGGTGCCTGTAACTAGCAATAATGAAGATCAGTAAATGTTTCCTTTGTTCAGGACGACTGAGGATATTCACATTGGCCATTTACCTTTAAAGAACAAAACCGTTTGAACTACTCGAAAGTTGGTAATTTAAATAAACATATTCAATAAAGGTATTAATTCCAATATTTATTTCAGGAATAAACTATTCATTACACAAAAATCACCGATTCACTTACAGATGATAATACATAAAAGTGAACCCGCCTATCTAGGAAATATCAGCCATTTCTATTTGGACTATCACTGATAGTATCAGCATTAAAAAAGGAAAGAAAGACTTGACTAAAACACCCCCTTTCCTTTGTTTCAGAAATGAAGTATTTATTAGCCAATTGTATACATTTTGCATCTTATTGCCTGTATACGCTAACTCAGAACACCTGGGCCACATGACCATCTGCCTTTTAAGTTGCAACATCAAATGCACTGCTGCTCCGCTCCCTGGGCAAACTCTAGCAGGACACCAGATTATGGACATTAAAAGCTCTCATTTTTACACAAGAAGCCTAGTAGTGGTACTTATTAACTGAGAAACTATTTTGACTCTTTTTATATGGAGAAGCTTGAAAACATTATCCCTATGAGGGACATATAAATGGAAATTAGATGCTGCTTTTTGCCCAGAAAGCAAGCAACTGTCAGCGCCATCGAATGTTTGCTTTTGCTTTTCTTTTTAATTCTTTGGAACAAAAAGGCCAGCTGGCATTATTTCCATTTCTATTATTTTCTCAAGATTTAAAGAGTAAGCCAAACTTACAATTACCATACAGCTAGAGAGCAGAGAGTCAGTATGTAATAGATATATCTACTAGCATTGATGATTAGCCTTTACCTTTTGAGAAAACATCCTGCTCGTATTGCAATCATAATTTAATTTGAAATATATCATATGAAAATGAAACGCATCTCTCAAACCTGCTGTTATTCTTCATTCCACATTTTTCTCTAGGTGTGATCACATTCATTATAGTATCTGTGGCTTGCCATTTAGAACTTTCCCTGTCTTTTGTGTCCAGTGAACTAGAAATAGTTCAACCCAGTTCATCTGACCTCCTGAATAGGTGCCTTTACTATAACCAGAGGCTAACAGAGCATATTATTTTGAGTCACTAAACACAGAACTCCACAGTAAATGCAAGCTGATATCCTTCAGGCCAGATTTATTATTCATGTAGATAGGTATAATCCTGTCTTAAAAGACTGAGTAATTTGCAAGGAAACTAAAGCTCTGGTAGAATTTATAAATTTGGGGGATGGTACTGTCTTACCCATTCTGACTCACCCTCATAGGTCTAAGGGTCCTGTGCCACATGTAGATGGCTCAGAGACTGGCAGAGCCTCCAGCTCTTACACAGAAACCTCAAATTCCATAAAAACGGGGGAAAAAGTCCTAGCTTAAGTCCTAACTTCCAAGCTCCTAAGTCTAGACCTCCTGTTCTCAAGAACAGGATCTATAGAAGCAGCACTTATAAATTTCA
>VZTV01049360.1:5126-15952 GCA_013400875.1 Anhinga rufa
CAGGACCACCTCTCCAGCTTGTCCAGGTCTCTTTGGATGACATCCTGTCCCTCTGGTGTGTCAGCCGCACCGCTCAGCTTGGTGTTGTCTGCAAACTTGCTGAGGGTGCACTCGATCTCACTGTCTATGTCGTTGATGAAGATATTAAACAGTATTGGTCCCAGTACGGACCCCTGAGGGACGCCACTTGTCAATGGTCTCCATCTGGACATTGAGCCATTCACCACTACCCTCTAGATGCGACCATCCAGCCAGTTCCTTATCCACCGAACAGTCCACCCATCAAATCCATATCTCTCCAGTTTAGAGAGAAGGATGCTGTGGGAGACCGTGTTGAAGGCCTTACGGAAGTCCAGATAGAAGATATCTGTAGCTCTTCCCTTGTCCACTGATGTAGTCACGCCATCACAGAAGGCCACTATGTTGGTCAGGCAGGACTTGCCCTTGGTGAAGCCAAGCTGGCTGCCTCGGAGCACCTCCCTGTCCTCCATGTGCCTTAGCGTAGTTTCTAGGAGGATCTGTCAAAGTAGACTAACCTACAATTTAGGAATTGTGTATTTAAATTTTTGCTGATTAAACATAATAATAAACCATATTTTTCTAAAGTCCAGGGATACATAATACTCAAATTCAAGCAATTAAGTGTGCCTTTCTCTTTGTTACCTAGGAGTTGCAAACACAAGGATTTCTCCACTGAGAGAAGCTGCTCTTTCCAATTCTGAGCTAGTGCAGAAGGGGCAAACTATAAAATGGTGGAGGCAACTACCCTAACTTGGAGTGAGAATGTTTGTGTGATGCCTCCAGCTATTTCTTGCAATAAGCACTGCAATGAGAATCAAATTTCTTTCTGTGTTTGGACAGACGAGTTAGAATCTGTACTGAATACTGCCCCATACTGCTGACAGCCCATATGACTACACAGAAAGAGAAGCAATAGAAGTAAATTGAAACGTTAATAGAGAGGCAGCTGGCGTAAGGACAGAAGTGAAGTCAGGCCAGCATTTAAAAGCCCTGGTAGAGAATACTTCAGAACGGTAATTATATTTACTTCCTGGTTCCGGTTTTCATTTTTCTTCTGTCCTTCTCCTTTTCATTTATTTGCTTTCTTACACCCTCTTGGTCTTCTGTATTGGAATTTAGGAGTGATTTTCATCTACACATGTACATGCTGGCAGAACAGGGAATTGGGGTGGTATGTATCTTGTAGGTGATACACATGGACAATACTCAGGTCTTAGAAAGTATAGTGTACAGCGTGTTACATGGCCGCACTCAGATTTAATAAGCACGGCAAACTAGGCGGGACTAGATTTGAAATCTGGGGAATATCTGAGCCCTGCCTGTCTGGATGAATTTGCACACGTGGGGTGGCGGGGAGGGCAGGAGGCAGTGGTGCAGTGGGCAGAACTGTGGAGTCTGTGACCTATTCCCTGACGCACTGTGACACTGAAGCGCAGCAGCAGGTGCCGGGTGCTGGGCCCAGGCTGCCTCCCACCCTGCAGCCCAGAGCCGGGCTCCTGCAAAGACCTGCCACCACCGATCCGAAAGGGAAGGAAACACCACTGGAAACACCATGGTAAGGGGGGATGTGGGAATACCAATCATACGGGGACCGGTAGGTCCATGGGCGAAGGAAGGCAGGGGGATCTGCCATGGTTATCAGTGGTTTGTGCCACAAACCCTGATCTCATGCACTGATTACCATGTAAGATGATAGGAAAGGAGTGTCAGAAAATATCACTGGAGCTGTAAGGCATGGTGAACCAAAGCTTTCTTCAAAGGTTCTCTAATTAGTGGAATTATAAGATAAATTAGATCTGTAGTCTTAGTTTTTTAGTACTCTCTGTGGTGACTATATTTGCTCAACACAGGTTCATTTTCATATGAGATAATAAATTTTTTTTAGAAATAAAACAAAAAAGTTACTTACCTTTGAGTCTGTTTTAAATTAATCTAGCCCTGGTGGCTGTACTGTTCATAGCTATGCAATATATATGTGTGTGTTTCTGTATGCATTTAAGTAAGTAAAAAAGGCCCTTCATTTTTTAAGATTTGGGGTTTTATTATACATTTGTAGAAATCTCTCAAAACCCCTTAGAATGTAAGGAATCCATTTCACCTTGTACCCCAATTTATGTCTAGCACTGAGTCTTATTTTGGTGCAGATAACTCTGTTATTTTCTGCCAGTACAGCTGCAGGTCCAAAATGAGAACACTCATTTTGCAGGCGAGGCACACATTTCCACAGGCTCCCCATGCCTTAAGGCAGACCTAGGGTAGTGAGTATGTTTCAGGAATAGCTGGGAATATCTGGAAGACTAAAGTCTGCCTTTGTACAGTAAATACTTAAGCTAGGTAGTGTTCCTGGTTTTTAATAGAATCAAAGCTGTCCCAGACTTAGTTTCACAAAGGATCCAGTCCTTTCTACTGTCTCTTGATAAATAAAAGGTCAGGTCTACAATTTGTAAGACAGGTCCTAGTACATTAGTGGGGGGATGTGAAACATGCGTTTGGAGTAAGCTCCAAATTTAAATATCATGAAGAGATCAGTTTACTCTGTCTGTGACTCTGAAGAAGGCCCACTCTCTTCCCTATTAAAAGTCTGATATCTATTTTAAAGCTGTTTAACATGCAAAATTAGAAATATCTTTGTTATTGCCTTCTCTCCTTGTCAGAATAGTTCCAAATTACTGCTGGGATAGGAGAAGATGGGAGTCAAAGGCAGGAGTTGTGGCAAGAGGCCTGGCCCAAAAGGCAGGGTTGAGGTACTGCATCAAACCAGGGCAGCTGAAAGATCAGTCTGAGAGGAAAGGAACCGGTGCTGTAGTCTTCAACTGTAGTCCTATACTAAGCTTTACAATACTAACTCTATAAGGCAACATTCACTAGTTCCATCTGTGAAAAAACAGACCAATTTCTCTTCTCATCTGAGGAACAAAGCAAGGTAGCTCTTTAGGTTCCAAGTATTGCTTGACTTGTAATTGTAGTTTTGCTTTAAAAGATATTCTTTAAAAAGTCACCTGTCCTCATTGCTGTGTTTAAAAGGAAAAAGTTGGGGTTTTTTCTTGCTGCCAGGCTTACAGATTCACACTGGGATTTAAAAGCAGGAGCCTGTCCTGTGCAAAATCAGCATTCATTGAATTCTCTCAGCCAAAATATGCCTTCAGTGTCTCCTGAGTAATCCTCCAGATTGCAACTCCACTGCAACATACCATCACTCAAATAACTCAGATACTTTTGCACAACTCAATTGAGAAAAATAGGGTTGTGCAAGTACACTTGAGAGCATGTTACACACACTGCTGCATGTGCATTTGCAGAGTCAGCAACTTACAAATGAGTACTGAATAGAAATAATATATGCTATTGATTGAAATATTTGAATTGGCTTTCCATATTCATGTGAACTTCTGAGGATGACTAACCAGGGCAGTGGTGACTTCTAAAATTCCACTTGCTTCTGAAAAACTATCTTTAGTTGTGTTTCTAAAATGTAAATATATGTCAGTTGTGAAGAAAACACTGCTCCAGAGATGCTGCTGGTCACACATTCTGCCTAAGGATTTAGTTTTTGGGGAAGATGCATTTCACTCGCAGGTCACAGGATGATTTTGCAGGGTAAGCAGTTACAGAATTAAAAAAAAAAAGTTAACTGGCCAAATCTGATGTTAAGTCATTGTATGTCTCTAAATGAGATATTACAAAATAAAAATGAGTGAGGACCTGATCTGGCCTTGATGCCAGGTAGCATGGCCTGCTTCATATTTAGGCATCTCCAAAGCTAGGCAGTGGTCAGTCAGCTGCTCACTGAAAACAATTCTTGAGCAATGAGTTGTATTCTGGATGGTGCCCAAGCATTGTCTGGAAAAGTATGCACTGGTATAAACCAAAACTGTGCCAGAGTGTGCTAATTATCAATCAGCTCAGGCGATCGCAGGCCGGTGTTCAGTACTATGATCTGACTCTTTTTACTCCCTGGTATAAACAGGGCCATTGAGGTCACAAAGATGGAGCTCAGAAGACTATAATTACAATTGCTCCAAAGCAGAAACTGAAGCTGAAAAACTCCACATGTCGGAAACCACTCTCTCCTTACAAAACTGCCTTTCATTACACCTGGTGTTGTAATCATCTGGATTAACTCAGAAGTATCTGCTTTATAATTCTATTTCTGAACTTATGAAATCCAGCACCAGGTCTTTCACACTCCTGTACTCCAAGTGTAAAGGATTTTTGAGCAACTGGCACCTGCCCATTTTAGCCCGGTGTTACCTGTGTTGTTTTCTTTCCTTTGAAGTCCCTGGCTACCACAGGAACTATGCTTAAAATTAAGCAAATAAACACACTATATTGCAATGACACTGCCTGAATACGCAGTGGACTTGCAATGTAAAATTCATAGCTGCTCAGGAGCTTGAAGGAACATTTGTTTCAACTGACAGAACCTGAAATAATTTCCTGAGGTGAATATTGCTTAAAGCAGTTCTTCCAAGTTTCCACTCTAGCCTGCTATCAGAGGGTAAAAGGATCAAAAGACATCACCTGTCTTGGGTTACATAAGGTTGAAGGATACCACATGGCTGTGTCAGGTTCCAGCCAGGAGTAAAAATAAACTAAACTGGGATGTGCTCCTCAACAGAGCCAATCCATAGGAGGAAAGGTGGGTTTTGTGCAACTGAAATTATTTTTTTTTCCTGCCTGTTTTAATATACCCACATATTACAGCACAAAGATCTCAATTTTTTAAAGAATTGTCTCAGGTGTGTATATGTACAGTCTCATTATGGTCATGGGGTTGAACAACCAAATGGAATGCTTGACAGAGGCAATTCACCATTTTTGGAAAAGCAATACACTGGGAAAAAGTAATCATTAGGAATAAGGAGGACAAATGTGCAGTGATTTTTCTGACCCTGTCCCTGTTCTCTCCCCTTAGCGTGAGTGTATCTCTATTCACGTTGGCCAGGCTGGAGTTCAGATAGGAAATGCATGCTGGGAACTCTTCTGCTTGGAGCATGGCATTCAGCCAGACGGCACCTTCAAGGTTCTGCAAGATAAACTCAACAATGATGACTCTTTTACCACATTTTTCAACGAAACCATCACTGGGAAGCATGTGCCACGAGCTGTAATGGTGGACTTGGAACCCACTGTAGTAGGTCAGTATAGAAATGAACCTGGAAAATGGAGAAGAGCTTACTCTTCCTAATATCACCATGGCATGCCAGCAGCCTCCACTGGTACAAAGCAGCACACCCTTTGTGTCTTGGTCTACCCCTAGATAGCATAAAATGAATTTTCTTGTGACACAGAATGCTAAATGCTGTCAAAAATAATAATCTGTCAATTATCTCCATGGGTGTTATAGGAACAGCAGGATCCTCAGCAGTTTAATAGCTAGTACGTGTGGCTTGTATGACTTCTCTTTGCACAAACATTTAACTTTTGGTTTTGTTTATCATGACATTTTTGCCATTCGAATTCTGCTTTTCTCTGATTTGGATCCAAAGTGGGACCCTGACAGTTTCTCTCCAGGAACAGAAGGATTTCTAAAAACTGGGGGACCTGGGGGAACCTGATTTTCCTCACACTTTTTTTTTCTGGTGACTTGTCCTCTTGTTGGTACAGCCTGTACAACTGACAAGTTCTTGAGAAGATAACAACTGTGGCTGGATACAAGTCACACCATAAATCAACAGAATGCAACAATTTAAAAATGCTTAGGAAACAGTTTTCCCTTCTCCATCAGCATCTAGTTTTTGCAGTCATGACCTCCAGTGACTGAAAGCTTGCATCAATGCCAACAGCAACCAGAAGTTGTTGGCACTGGAGCACAGCCATGCAGCTTCTCACAATTTCTCTTTCTTGTTCAGATGAAGTGCGGGCTGGCACCTTCCGGGAACTTTTTCATCCAGAACAGCTGATCACTGGAAAGGAAGATGCAGCTAATAACTATGCCCGTGGCCACTACACCATTGGCAAAGAAAGCATTGATAAAGTGCTTGATCGTGTCCGTAAGCTGGTAAGTCCCAGTAGTTTTGAAAGAGCAGTTAGGATTCTGCAGAAGAGGGAAGTGCAGAACAGGTAGCTGCTTAAGTACAGATGAGACCAATGGTTCAGAAAACAGATTGCAAGACATACAGAGGCATCATTACCAGTCCAAGAGAGACAAGCCCAGTAGTTCACTTCCCAGCTGTATGCCTTCAGATAGTCTTAAAAAGTGGTTCTGAATATGTAATTCTTCATTATTAGCACAGCCCTGGAACACCAATACTGATATAGAAGGGTGGATTAGGCAGTTCTACATTGCTGGTTTCAGCTACACTAACTAAAAGCAGCATGAGGTTCAGAGAGAGAAGCTCCACAGATAAGAGTCCAATTTTTGTCATAAGTTGAGCCAGTGAAGGAAGCAAAGGATATGATTATCACCAGCCCTTTCTCAAGAAAACCTTACATGAAAGCTATGCTATATATTGCCGATGACTGCTCTCACCTTCAGCTCAGAATAAGCTCACGTAGCAGATGAAGTCTTTTCATTCTTCTTCAGCCCCCATTCTTTCACTTTCTCTTTTGCTTTCTAGACTGATGCCTGTTCTGGGCTGCAAGGATTCCTCATCTTCCACAGCTTTGGTGGGGGTACTGGATCTGGCTTTACCTCCTTACTGATGGAACGCCTCTCTGTGGATTATGGAAAGAAGTCCAAACTGGAGTTTGCCATCTACCCAGCCCCTCAGGTCTCCACTGCTGTGGTGGAGCCCTACAATTCCATCCTGACCACACACACCACCCTGGAGCACTCGGACTGTGCCTTCATGGTGGATAATGAGGCCATCTACGACATCTGCCGCCGAAAACTGGACATCGAGTGCCCCACTTACACTAACCTCAACCGCCTCATCAGCCAGATCGTCTCCTCCATCACCGCCTCGCTGCGCTTTGACGGTGCCCTCAATGTGGATCTGACGGAGTTCCAGACAAACCTGGTGCCCTACCCGCGCATCCACTTCCCCTTAGTGACCTACGCCCCCATCATCTCCTCTGACAGAGCGTATCACGAGCAGCTCTCGGTGGCTGAAATCACCAGCTCCTGCTTTGAGCCCAACAACCAGATGGTGAAGTGTGACCCAAGGCACGGGAAGTACATGGCCTGCTGCATGCTCTACCGTGGCGACGTAGTTCCCAAAGACGTCAATGTAGCAATTGCTGCCATCAAGACCAAGAGAAGTATTCAGTTTGTCGACTGGTGTCCAACAGGCTTCAAGGTGAGTACGGCTGCCATGAACTTCTCTTTAATGTTTAAAGGGCAAGTTCAGTCTAGCAGAAAACTTGTACTTAAATTCTTAGCTCTCACATGTTTTCCACTTGTGAGAAGAAGAAACATAAGAAAGACACATTTGTATAAAATGTGCCTTTTCTCCTTTGGATGACCCATTGACACGGACTCCTTAATATTTACATAAGTGGAAATCTGAAGTGTATACGAGTTAAAATCTAAAGAAGTATTCATTTCAGACGTGGATTTTGAAAAAGCCAGTGAATGTTCCCTCTGAAGCATCATCTAAAACTAAGGAAATACCAAAACCAATAAAAACAATAAAGGAAATGCTGATATTAGGGAATCTGTCAGTTAACACCCTCGTCCAGAAATATTATACAGCCTCTCCCCACTGGCTACGTAGCAGTGTTGGGAAGCATAATTTCAATTACAATACAGACATTAGCAGTGGAAAAACATTTTTCATATAAATAGCTGGTTTAAGAGCGAAAACTTTTAAGTGGGAACCAACTTTCAGTACTAGTTTCATGGTGACACTGTATATTCAGTGATGAGTAGCTGTTAAGAAAGCTATGAAGTTGCCAGTGTACTTGAAACGGAAGAGTAACTAAAACACTGTGTATCATACTGTTTTTATGACATTATTTTTTATGGCATTTGCCATCTGGTAGTTTTGATAGTGGCACTACTCTACCCCAGCACCTGTAACTTTACTCACTTTTTTCAGCTCTTTGACTGCTCTTGCCTCTTTACAATATTCTCTCATATTCCTGTTTCCAGGTTGGGATCAACTATCAGCCTCCTGCAGTAGTTCCTGGTGGAGACCTAGCTCAAGTTCAGCGAGCAGTCTGCATGTTGAGCAACACCACGGCCATTGCAGAGGCTTGGGCAAGGCTCGACCACAAGTTTGATCTGATGTACGCCAAGAGAGCTTTTGTGCACTGGTATGTGGGTGAAGGCATGGAGGAAGGAGAATTTGCAGAGGCCCGAGAGGACCTGGCTGCCCTGGAGAAAGACTATGAAGAAGTGGGAACTGACTCATTGGAAGAAGAAAATGATAGGGAGTAATTCTAAAATACACTTTGTTCCTAGTGAGCACAGAATTGTCTCTGTATCACTGTATTGCACATGCGTACCATTAGGTCACCTTTTTTGTATGTAATATACAGAAATTTAGGAGGATTCACATAGAGACATCTTTTGTCCCATAAGTCACAGGTAAATTGTCCTGTAAGATATGATCTGTTGTAGTAATGCCCCACCACTCCCAGCAGTGCAAAAAGACTTGCTCTTCTTCCTTGCACACTTAATGTAAGCCTCCTTACATTAAGTACACATGCTAAAACCACTACAATTCAATATATGCAAGTTTATAATAGAGCACAGTGAATCAGTAGAGTTTTCAAAGTTCTAATTTGACATACCTTCACCTTTTGCTTTTTGGCACGTCATTTTTTCATGACCATGGAAAAATGGGTCCTCTGCTCTGTGCTTTATTATCCTCTCATTGACCTCCAGCTGACTGACCTAAATTTCACTCTTCTCTGAAGCACCATTTCTGACAAAGCAAACACTTTCTTCAGAAATGTTAAAGCAGTGCAATTTTTCCACATTTGGAGGATAAACATGTGTGTTGTGAAAACAAATATCCTTTTTGGTTGGGTACAGCTGCAGCAGGCATAAGAATTTTTTTTCTTTGTCTCTGTGAAACTGTTTAAATCAGAAAAGTATCTTTTTAATTTTTTTTTAATTTATTTTTTTCACATCATCCCTACTGAAAACATTTCAGTATTCCTTACTCTACCTGAATGGTTCTTCCTCTGCAAGCAGCAACCTTTGCTTTATCCAGCAGACCACTGTGCCATCTCTAGTGCACCACATGCAAGTCAGTCTGCAGTATGGGCATTTGAATGTCCACTCCAAGATAATTCAAAGTAGTGATCAAAGATCTCTGATTTTAAGATTCACATCTTGCTAGGCGATGACAATTTTTCTTGACTAGGAACCCCCTCAGCAACTTTTTATCTAGGTCTCGGGTCCTGATGGGATGCCCCCATGAGTGCTGAGGCAGCTGGCAGATGTCATTGCAAGGCCACTCTTGATAATCTTGGTCGATCATGGTGATTGGAAGAAGTGCCCAAAGACCGGAGGAAAGCAAGTGTCACTTCTATCTTCAAAAAGAGCAAGAAGAAGGACCCAGGAACTACAGGCTGGTCATCCTCACCTCGATCCCTGGGAAGGTGGTGGAGCAGCTAATTCTGGAAACCATTTCCAGGCACATGAACAAGAAGAAAATCATCAGGAGCACTTAGAAGGGATTCGCCATTGGGAAGTCACGCTTGACCAACTTCATAACCTTCTATGATGAAAAAATTTGCCTGGTAGACAGGCCAGTGGATATTGTCTACCTAGACTTGGATAAGGCTTTCAGCACTGTTTCCCATAAGATCCTCATAGAGAAGCTGTTGAAGTATGGGCTGGATGAGCAGGCAGTGAGGTGGACTGAAAACTGGCTGAATGGCTGGGCCCAGAAGGTGTTGATCAGTGGCATGAAGTCTAGCTGGAGGCCATTAACTAGCGGTGTACCCCAGGGTTAATACTGGATTCAGTCCTGTTAAACATTAATGGTCTGGGTGACGGGGCAGAGTGTATCCTCAGCAAGTTTGCAGGTGACACAAAACTGGGAGGAGTGGCTGATACACCAGAGAGTTGTGCTGCCATCCAGAGGGACTTCAACAGGCTGGAGAAACGGGCTGACAGGGACCTCGTGAAGTTCAACAAGGGGAAGTGCAAAGTCCTGCACCTGGGGAGGAATAACCACATATGCCAATATATGCTGGGGGCCACCCAGCTGGAAAGCAGCTTAGCAGAAAAGGACCTGGGGGACCTGGTGGACACCAAGTTGAACATAAGCCAGCCACGTGCCTTTGCTGCAAAGAAGGCAAATGGTATCCTGGGCTGCATTAGGCAAAGTAGGTCATATCTCAAGTTGGAAGGGACCCATAAGGATCATCAAGTCCAACTCCCTGNCACTGGTATGTGGGTGAAGGCATGGAGGAAGGAGAATTTGCAGAGGCCCGAGAGGACCTGGCTGCCCTGGAGAAAGACTATGAAGAAGTGGGAACTGACTCATTGGAAGAAGAAAATGATAGGGAGTAATTCTAAAATACACTTTGTTCCTAGTGAGCACAGAATTGTCTCTGTATCACTGTATTGCACATGCGTACCATTAGGTCACCTTTTTTGTATGTAATATACAGAAATTTAGGAGGATTCACATAGAGACATCTTTTGTCCCATAAGTCACAGGTAAATTGTCCTGTAAGATATGATCTGTTGTAGTAATGCCCCACCACTCCCAGCAGTGCAAAAAGACTTGCTCTTCTTCCTTGCACACTTAATGTAAGCCTCCTTACATTAAGTACACATGCTAAAACCACTACAATTCAATATATGCAAGTTTATAATAGAGCACAGTGAATCAGTAGAGTTTTCAAAGTTCTAATTTGACATACCTTCACCTTTTGCTTTTTGGCACGTCAAAAAATAA
>VZTV01049374.1:0-24025 GCA_013400875.1 Anhinga rufa
TATATAAGATATAAAATATATAAAAGTTCAGCTAATAGGTTAACTGATTCCATACCTGAGATTAGGTTGGGGAGGATTGTTTTTCTTCTGTTGAGAAATGAAATCCTATAACTGATTCATTGAAAAGCCCATGAACATGATACACGATACTGAGTCGTCCAGAGCTGCTGATTAGTGTGTGTGAATCATGAGAAAAGTAAAGCCAGTTAACATACCTCTCATACGCCAACCGGGCTTAGATGCATCGCTAGGTTTTGACCTTAAACATACTGCTGCTGGGAATACTTTTTTTTTTTAGTATCTAACCTATTAATAATTTAGTTCAGACTTATGGCTGCAAGAGGCAAATAAAAAAACCAACCAACCAATCAACCAAAGAAAAAAAAACAAACCAAAAATAAACCCCAACCCAAACCTCAAAACCAAGAAGCCCCCAACCAACCAACCAACCAACCACAACCAACCAAAAATCCCCCCACAACAAAGCAAACAAACAGTTGGCCGAGCGAAGGGATGTATGTTGTTTATCATCAATCATTAAAAACCTCCGTCATTTATACTAAGAATGAAACTTAATCATGTTCCAGTATTAAGAGGGCGAGAAATATAAATTATGCCCTATTAGGACAGCTGTTTATTTTTATTAGATGCTGGAGAGTCTACTCATCGGCCCTTTTCTGCCATGTCGTTTTCTAGCATTTGATAAAGCACAAGCATCGTTTAAAGCTTCTCTCGTAATTGCCACATCCGTGTCCCTCTCCCTCTCCTTTTCTCATATCTAGTGTTAATTATTATAGGCAGCACATGGACGCAAAAGAAGTCTCTAGTTTTCAAAAACTGAGATTTTTACCGTTCTGTAAGAATCGGCTGAAGGTTGTCAATTAACTGAAAACTTATTGAGGGAATTCTTTCTTATTCAGTCTTTTAGGCATCACTTGCAGGGCCCTTGGGGAAAGGCAAAGACAACTCAAGTGCGTCCTTTGGACTGATTCTGCTGTACCGTGCCATCTAAGCATGTAATACCGATCTCATGCCTCCAAACGAGAATCCATCCAGGAAAGGAGGGCAAAAAGTTGGATTAAATGGCTTCTAAGCTGCCATGCTGGAATTCATCCTGCAAAGGTACTGAATCTCAAGCGTTGTCTACAAAATTAACTACTTCGCTATCTTTAGTTCTTATAAAATTGTTTACTCTCTCCACAAAGGGCAAACAGAGCTGCACTGACACCTTCTCTCTAAGTTTTCAAGTGCTAGCTCATCTGCAGAGAAAGCAAAATGCCTGGAAGCTATCTGCCAAACATTACAGAGGTGTGTGGAGCGGAAGAGTGGCGAAATGGGGCTGTATGAAATGTAGGGAAGGATGAGACTGAGGCACTTGTAGGGCGTTGGTGGGAGATTTGATGACACTGGGGTAATGTACTTCAGCTTTCCTGAGTGAAATGAATTAATGTTAGTATTCACCATAAACGTAATAACCTTTAATATCCCAGTCAGACATACGTCTGCTTATGAGTGCTGTTTGTTTAGTAGTTCTACACTTTTTAACTCGAAACAAACCCATAATATGCTACGTTGTGGGACAGGAGGTAGGGTTTCTTGGAGATGGACCTAGATACCGTAATTCTGCAGCACTCTAGTGTCCCTAACAAGAATCATCCAATGTATGTTTGGAAAAAGAAAAGCCAGGAGCCTAAGCAGCTCGGGGTAAAGGGCTAGAGAAACTGGGCCTGATTATTAAGAGCTGCTCCAGAGTGGCAAACTGGCATTTCAGAAAACTGCTGCAGCTGCTTTGGAAACAGACGCGGCCGTTTTCCATCCTTCCGTTGCTAAAAGGATGGGAAACATGTTTCGTCTGTGCTTTAGGTAGGACGGATAACATGTGACTGCCCGCTGCTTCGAACCTCCCCAGAAGTAAGATGTGTAAGCTTTGTAAAACCTGCCCTGTGCGAAAGCCAGTCTGATGCTGGTTGCTTCTAGCGTCCTGTGCATTGCTCGGGGTGTTTAAAAGCCTGCTGTAGGTGTCCCATGAGCAAACGTGTCGGACTGGGGAAACTGTGAAGCCTCTTTATTGTGTGCAAAGTAATTCAAAAGTAAATTTACTAGCTCTAATGGAAGATCTATACATAGCCATGGCAATACTGTGAGGCTAAAACAGTGCAGGCCAGCTTACTGCAGAGGAAGCACGTCTTGTGGAAACTCCTTCCATTGCACTGGATTTCCTCAGCGTGGTACACTGTCTTTTCACAGGCACCACATTTGGCTCCACCTCCCCAGTTCGGCATCCTTATATCTGAAGGGTAGCCTAGAAAATCAAATTACATAAATAAATACAACAGCAAGAGTAAATTATTTTAAACAGAACAGCTTGGTTTGGTTTGGGTTTTTTTTAATTATTATTTTTTTCCCCTCTCTGGTCGGCTGCTATTGCAGGGTGGCCCCGAGCCAATATCTGCCTGTGTGAATTACACCGCAGTACTTGTAGATTATCTGGCAGCAGAGAGATGAGATGGTAGCTGAGAGTTCACCCAGCTTCTCCAGCCCTGCTGAGGAGGGGAGACCTGGGGAGACCTTCCTCGCTGTCGGGAGCTGTGGCTGGTGTAAAGGGTTTTTGAGGCGCGCCGGTAACCAAGATACACTGCATACCTGCGTGGCAGCAGGAATGGGACCTCTCCGTGGGTGAGGGTGCTCGCCTGGTGCTGTGGGGGACAGGGGCAGTCTAAATCCTCTGTCCTCTGCGACCGCTTTTGTAAATGAGACTATTAGCTCAGTATGTTGTGATGGTAAATATGTGAAATGATTGTGAGGCGTTCCAGTAAAAAGGTGCGAGGATCACTCAAACCTCTTCTGGAGAAGTGGATCTAGGATTTATTTTAAAAAAAATGGTAATTTTCTTTCAATCCTGCCCTCCCCTGTATCCCAGTGTAGCCTTTTCCCCTCAGTTCTTGCTTTATGTGTGTTGATCTGGTTTTGGGAGGCAAATTTTAATGGAGGCTATCAAACACTTTGACACGTTACTGGAGTTTAAGGACAAGTGTGGACAGTATTTGGCATTAAATCTTCTACAGAACAGTATTCTACCTAGGCTCTCTGTTAGAGACAGCAAACAGTACTGTTTATTCCTTTCCAAAGCAAGTGCTAGTTCATCCAGTGCCACACGAGCTTCCTTGGTGACATGTCTAAAGGCAATTTTCTGTGTTAGTATGACGATATTTTATGCAATTCACACCTGGATAGTTCCTCCTTGAAGCTTAATAAATGTACGATGTTATTTCAGAGGATGCTTTAATAGAAACAAGTTGCCTGTTGCTTTCTGGAATTCCTCATAAAACAGCCGCGAGATCACTGTGCTGCACAGCCGTTACAAAGTGATAACAAAGAGGTTTGTAAGGCGCTTCAGGTGTGGGGGTTTTGTCAGTTGTTTCAAAAATCTAAATATCTGAGGAAAAAAAAGAAAGCAGTGCTTACTGTTCCAGTTCTTACCGTTCCAGTTACTGTTGAAGTGACTTGCCCAAGGTCACACAGGAGGGCAGCGTCGCAGCCAGAAGCCCAGCTTAGGTCTCCTGACGGCCGGCTCAGTAAGTGCCCATCCTGATGATTGTGCTATCGCACATCTGACACAACCCCAGCCTACGGTTTGCCCTTCTGTTTTCTTGTTTGAGTCATCGTTTCTGGAAAGTCTGGGACGTCATCTTGTCATCTGCACAGGGTATTATCGGGTTGTTCCAAGCTCCTGGCGCAGACCTTCCTTCTCCTTCTTGGAAAACCAGTCACCTTCTTATTATAGTTCTTTCAAAGCCTGCTTGTGCTATTTGTATTTGATTAAATTCATCATGACATATTCTTAACTAAGAAAAGGATTTTGAAAGCTGAATCAGGCCTCTGCTGCCTGAGAATTTTCTTCTGAAGTCAAGTGAGAGAGAGAACGGAATTTATCACAGCAGTGGTATAGCATAGCTGGTATTTTAAATGGCTTGCATTGTAGACTAACATTTTACTATGTCTGTACATTGGGCGCTAACGTCCCGTGTTTTTCATCATTTTAGTGTCTTCTGTAGTGTATCTTCTGAACTTCAGAATGAAACCAACAATTTCTACGTGCCAGATTTGCATGGGCATGAAGCTAAAGGGAAATTCTTCCTGGCTACTCATGCTAAAAACCACGCAATGGTACGAAAGACGTCTGTCCAGCAAAAGGAAGATAGCGTAGGAGTGTGTGCGCATGCTGAAGCAATAGCACTGAAGACACAGCAACGTGGGCACGTTTTATTGATCAGTGTTTGGTAACAATGCAGATACCGCATATCCAAACACCTCCGCCTTAGTACCGTGGTTATTAGTATATCCTTAACCCCGTATAATTACATCTTCGCTGTTGTGACTGTTACCTGCGGTAGACAGCGTGCCTGCCATCCTCATGCAAGATCCAATCTCCCCTTCTCTTGGTGAGGCTGATTTATGCTCAGCTGAGCAACCTCCCCGGCTCAGTCAGCCTAGTCATCTGCCGTCATACAGCAGCGGCATCGTTACTCTCTTTCAGACCCTACCAGTTCTCTTGGGAGGCTGTTCACGAGCCGCCCTGCTCTGACAGAAAACAGTAATGGTGCAAGAAAGAAAAGAAAACTCAGCTGCCTCTAACTCTGTTTATCTGTAATGTGATGAGTAAGAAACAAAAATCTGACGTAGCTGAAATAAGGAACAAAAATAACAGCATGGGAAGAACAGACTAAGAATTTGGTCCCTTCTTACTCAGCGAAGGCTTTACTGAGTAGCACTGCTAAATCTTTTTTCCATTTCTTTTAAACGGGAGCTAAAGCAACAGAGAGAAATCTTTCATGTAGGTAAAATCTTACTGTCTCATTCTGTATTTTTTCCTATTTTTAAAGTACTTCCGTATCGGTGCCATATTTTCTCTTATAAAAATAGTTCAAGCAACGCTTCAAACATTCTAAGAGAAGGAAGAGCGATGGGAGATAAATGTCAGGTTTGTGACCCTTTTTTGAAAATTAAAATGAGATTTTTGTGTTCACAATGTTCCCTTTCAAATCAAGTTTCCAGTCTAATCCCTTCCCAGCTGGAGCAGCACCGATGGCTGCCTGGGCGGCACGGGGTTTCAACCTCCAGCCTCTGTAAAACTGCTTCTGCTGGTTTAGTTCCCCGCAAAGGCATACCGAGCATCTCGCTCTGTGGCAACGGGATACTTCTTGGAAAGCAGCTCTAATTATGTAATTAGTTGAAGGATAAAAAAATAATCTCTGAAAAAGCCTGATAATGTGTGATAGTGAACCGTGTGCTCTTACGGGCTGTGGTTAGAGCTCTTACAAGACCCATTGCTCCTGAGGCTAATTATAGTAACATGACTGGGCATGCATACACATTTTCCATGTTTTTTTGGCATCACCTGATGGGAAGCTGTAGGAGAAAGAAGTCACATTAAAATGTTCCCATAAGGATAGCGGTGTAAGAACGGCAGCGTGCGCGGGGATGCCTGCGCTGGCTGGCTGAGCAGCTGGCTGAGGTACCAGGGCAGGTCCGTGCTCTTCGTGTCCTTGCTTTGTTCATCTCTCCGGACACTGAACTGTGGCGGCCATCCCTGCGGATGCTGCCTGCGCCGCAGTATGGCCACGAGCAAGCCGGTTCCACAGGGTATATGGCATTCGTAGTTTTCTACTCATCTAAATTATAACAGTGGATTAAAACTCCATCCTTACAACATGCAAATAGGACTCAGTCTCCTATTTGTTATAGGAAAAAATTTTACCCAAAGTCTTAATTTCACTTAATTTCATTGAGAGTCAGTATCTAAATCCCCTTGAAATTCCCCAAACTTTGTTGCCTAAATCTGGGTAACTTGCAGTGACTGCTAACTGCGAGGTGCTTGCTATATTTTGGTGATCTAGTGGGCAGTAGAGTGGGCCCAATCTAAATGTATGAAACATGTGACAGAGGAACTTTTGAGTATTAATACTGCGGCACGTTGGCAGGCACTCACGGTACTGTTAAGCTGGAGGAGTGTTCTTGGTCTTGCTCTGATAGTATTCAGCAGCTCGTGTCGTGCCGTTTCAAAATGCAGCTACTGCACGGAGTAGAATTTATACGCGTCGATGTGCAGCCAAGGACACGTGCTTCTCATGGCTTAGAGCTTGTAACACTACTATCTGGGCTAGCCTCCGAGCAAGGAAGCCTTTGAAGTGTCTCTGTGCTCTGCACAGGCACGAAAAATGTGAGCCGTCTTGTGTTGGGCTGTTAGTCATACTGTACAGATCTGGATGTCACATAAGTGTCACGGAGTGCGTCTCACTCTAATCAGAGTGCTATTGATAAGAATACAATCCAAAAATGTACTTAGATCCATTGATCTAAATGGGAAGTGGATGCACTGTTGGCCCGATGACGTTGTGCAGAGGAGTAAAAGGCAGCGCTAGCGCTAAACAGTGCGGTGGAAACGAATGGATGTTGAAAGTAGTCCTGGTGTCTCCTTGCTAAACGCAAGGTTTTCCCTTCTAAATGCTCACACATTTGATAGTCTAGAGCTCAAGTCACATCTGAAGAAGCCACTTACTGCGTGGCTGGGAGGATTATCTCGGGGTGCCACGCGTGCTGCGGGAGGGCCTCGAAGTGGGTAAACAGGGTGGGAAATGTCGGTCTTCATGACCACTGGGAGAAATGCTGAAGCAGGACCGGTGGATAGGATGTGCCTTGCATCTCTGTTTTAGTCCCAGCTAGCTATTTGGTCTAGACTCCGTTAAAAGTATAAGAATACCGATTCCTCACCTAGTACATAAAGAGTAATAATATCAAATTAAGTCACTGTTTACAATGAAATACAAGTATCAAGGCTACTACATTGGAAACTCTTTTCCCAGGTGAAGTCTGTCTGAAGTCTGGAAATGCCGACGCAGCCAGGACCTCATCCGGTATCTAATCACAGCTCCGCTGCTGACCTGTCCTGTGACCACCAGTGACTCATTCGACCGTCCTTAGTGCTACTCGCCCCACCAGCACCATGGCGGTAACGATATATAGCTTCCTTTATAAAAGTAGCAACAAAATGCCAATGCAGTCTTTCTCTTTCTCTGCAACTAACAGTCACTAGTTTTATCTTGATGTGTCTGCAGCGTAGAGCACGATTCCTGCCACTGCCTCTCAGAAAGCCTGAAGGTGTGTTTGTCAAAATCCAATCGTTGCAGAAAGCGTTCTCTCTCAGCAGAATAGATTTACAAGAGCGAAAATGCACTTGAGGAGTGAGCTCATTGACTGAAAGATGCCATATTGTTACGTATTTATCATCGTATTTCTTATATTCTGATGCATTCAGTGGACGTGGACACAGGTACATTTTAAGTGTGTTAGTGTCATACGTTTAGCCTCCACCACGGTCTCGTGATGACTAGCATTTTTCCTTCATTTCTGCAGTAAACCAACACATGGAGATCGAGGGATGGGAATTTCCACACTGACACAGGAAAGTTAATATGGTTTCTCACTGGCACTGGTCACTCTAAGTTACACAAGCCCTTTTGAAACAAAAGATTTTAGGTGACTTGATGTGAAGCACGTGATGTGCAAAGCTGACAGAAAACCCCAGAGTCCTGCGTCCGAGTCCTTTGCTTTCATCTCTGTGTCCTTCCAACTATTAATTTTTAGCATAGTAATGCCACATTTCTTTTAAAACTTCCTTGACGCATTCTGTTGCAGAAATTTAAGATTGCTCCTCCAGCAAATAAGATACCCCGACACTGGGACAAGCTACTTAGTTCTGACTTAAAAAGAAACCACCCCCCCCCACATACACTCGCACGTACATGCCCAGAGTTCACTTTGATTCATGTGGCTGTGGGAAACTGCATCCCGCTGTACAAGTGACCTGTTCCTTTTTCCAGAGCTAATCCTTGGCTATCAGCTTTCACTGTTCCTTCCACAAGCTCCTTCTCTAAATCCTTATCCGGGCACTAAGTCTTTTAAATGCCAAGCAAAACTGTTACGGGCTGTGAAACATTGCCATGACGATTGAGATAAGACACAGAATTATTTTATCTACATACAAGGCTTTATTCTTTGGAACAATTTTACCTTTAGGTAGAAAACTTTTCGAAGTAAATAACTTCTTTTTTTTTTTTAAACAGTTGGGGCTTTTCTGAAGACCTGACCAACTGTGCTGTCTTTTAATGCTTGAGTGATGGACGTGCGAATTCTTTCATCCCGCATTCTTACATTCTTATCTAGCCATTCTCTGTCAAGTCTGCATAGAAGTTTTTTTCTCATTTGATATAAAACCAATTCATCACTGATATTAAATATTTTGAGGATTTTTGGTTGCTTGTTTTTTGTTTTTGTTTTTTTTTTTTTTACTTCTAGAATACTTTTATCTGAGAAATTATGACAGCAGGTAAATTTGTATGCTTTTAAAGGTGTGTGTACCAAAGACAAACTATTTGTGGAAAATAGAATTCTGTAGCTCTGTAACAAAATTTTTTAAAGCTTCTGAACCTTCTGCGATCCAGTCTTGCATGTGGTCAAGCAGGCATCTCGTTAACGAGGGTCCCCACAGCCCCGTCCTTGCAACACCAGTAGTTACTAAACAGGCTGAGAAGCCAAGACGAATCTTATCAGTTGGCTCCTCCAAACCTAAAATGCTGCCGTCAGCTCTGCAGGACCCGCACTTCTGTCCGATACCTACGCGTTTTGCTTTGTCAAGCAATAAGCTGTTTCTACTATCTGCTAGGAAAAGAATAAAAGAGCCAAACCCGTACATCAGGCGGTCTTGGCAGAACGCAGTACGCTATACTTACCGGAGGCGCTTGATGCTTCTCCCTGTTTTCTCAGGCCTCGAAGGGTTTGAACGCGAGGGATTCCCGCAGTCTTTAAATGCAGTGGCCACCACTGTCGGCCTTATAAGCTGGGAGGGGAGGGGAATGAGAGAGAGTTTCAGGGATCTGAGCAATGCCATTGCTATCACCAAGCCGAAAATAACCTGTGACAAAAGCCTGGTGTTTTGTTCCCTTATGTCCACTTGTGAGTAGGTGGACAACAATGCAGCCCCTCGGGTTACACCTAGAGGGCATTCCTAAGTGCAGTCTAATGGATCAGAAATAAAGATTCAAGTTTTATAGTTGCTACCGCATTGCTTAAATGTGGATCATAAAGTAACAGTTTCTGGAATGAGGATTTGGTCATAAACGGTCACATTGCCGAAAGTAATTTACCAAAATAATTATTAAAAAAAAAAAGAAATCAATCAAGACCCGTCTGTAGGAACCTCTGGAACTCAACAGTTTTAAACCAAATAGAATTTCATTCAGCAGTCCATGATTTGATAGATACAACTCCTTTGTCTTTTAGGGTACAGAGAATTACTCGTTCCACTCTAATCTTTAAGTTTTTCCTGGTTTTAGTTCTTAAGATGGCTAGCTAGCACGTATATTTAGGATGTCTAATCACTGCAGTTATGTTTGCCGTGCCTCACTGAGCGCGTCGGAAGTGGATGATGCCGCAGACGTAGTGAAGATGCGGAGCCTAAAGTATGAGGCACTTAAAGCTCCCTTTTCGCAGGGTGTTATTTTAAGTGCTTTAAAGATTTAGAAGCTAATTCTCATTTTCTAAAGGGATGTCTGAATTTAGCAGCTTTGTTCAGTATCATGGACTTTGCTGTGTGTGAAAGGGCCAAGCCCTTACAGCCCAGGGGTTACACACCGGGAGTCTGAAGCTGAGAGCCTCAGCTCTGGGGCTTTCATGGCGGTGTAAGGAAATTAGATGGCAAATCCACGTCAGGCTTTAGGATTTTAGGGGTCTGTCTGCTGAGGCTACTTTGAAAACTCTACTATCAGGACTAGTTTTTCCTGAGCAGGAGAGCTGGACTCCATCTCTCCTTGGTCGTTCTCCCTGGGTCATTAATGGAACTCTTCTGCCTACGTCAAATAAGGGTGAACGCAGAGGTGACGGTGCTGTGAAGGTTTTCGGTAAGACAGCAGCGAGGAGGGGCTGGGGCAGGGCTGAGCTCGCTGTTGAAGTACAGGGGAAGCACTAAGAAGCTTGCAAACACTTAATGTTTGCACCCATAGCGATTGCTAAGTTAGGGCCTTTGGCATCTGGGGGAACCGAATCTTCATTGATCCTCACACACATCAGGTAGATCACGTACTTGGATGGATTTGCAGCACAACCAACTGCAGGGGAATCTGTGGAGAAAGATTTTGCCCCCAAAAGTCAGTATTTTCCCTTTGAGTTGTCAGAGAATTTAAGGGGAAAAGGCAGGGAACGATCTTTAGTTTCCCGTTATTGGGTGTTGCTTAATTTCTGTACTTCTGTGCTACCCCAGACACCGTGTGCCCCTGGAAAGAGGTGAGTCTTGTTGGGAGGCTCTTTCCAGCTCAAAGGAGCCGGCGGATCCGTTTGGGTTACTTGGCCTTTCATATAATCCCTGGTCCGGGGGATCCTGTGGTTATCAGGACCCGAGACTGGAAGAACAGGCTTGAAATACGCAACTGGAACGTACACATGCATGAATTCTTATATTCCTGGTGGAGCGAGAATGTAGTGTTTTCTAGAAATGAAAGGTAGGGATTGAAAAACACTGCTCGGAGAACTGGAACACAGCGTATCGGAAGCGAAGTGAGCCCGAGGATCAGAGGGACTTTCCTAGGGCTTGGCAACAGAGCACATCGGGTCCTCGGGTCGTGTCCGAGGGGAGGTGAGGCAGGGGGAAAGAGCAGCGAGCTTGGCTAATCTGAGCGAAATGCAGGTCTTCGGGGGAATAGGATACTTTGAGCACAGAAGCGGTGGCTTGTCAGCCTGCAAAATGCACAAGCTAGTAAAGTGCTCGGTGTTATAAAGCCTGCGCGAAGAAGCAAGCAACTGTATTTTGACAGGAGCCAAGGGACAGTAGGCAGCAAGTCAGACCATATGCTCAGCTTCTCAGAGTAGAGCACAACTCGTGAGACCAGTTCTCCAAGCCTCGTTATTGTAGTTTCTTATTCTGTCAACTGAGGTGTCCAAAAACGAAAGGTTTGTAGCTGGTTTCCTTTGAGTGATGCAAGTCTCTGTAAACCTTTGCCTTTATTCTTCTAGAATGAAATTGGTAGGAGATGTAAGGAAGATCTATCGCTTATCACCTTCGAAATCTGCTCACTGCTGCAGTGAGAATTCCTCCATTTTCCAGCTTTTACTCTTCTCCTCCCCCTCATGTAGGAGTATTTCGACAGTGATCCTATTCTGTCGGGTATATTTTGTATTGTAAAATAGTTTTGCATCATTATGGAGAAAACCAGCTAGTTTTCCTGAGGTGGCTGTTTTAACCATGTTTTTTTACCCAGTCCAAGCCTGAATCTAGGGTTTCGCTGGTGTTTCTCCTGTCCTAATTTGGACAGACAGGCGCGTTTCACCCGGGAAGGCACATACCCTGCGTTTTCCTTTAATTTCTTAGTTATTCCTTGTCACCCCAGTGTGAGCTGGGAGAGGAGGCTTCATCTTTCTTCCTTCAGTGTAGAAAAGACTCTTGTTTGTATTGAAATTCATTTGGTTTCAGTTAACCTGTTTGATAGGAAATTGCAGGAGGGGAGAAGCAGCAGCTGGAAGCTGCCGTTGATCTTAGCCGGAAAGCAGAAAGTAACCGTACAGCCTCGGCAGGGTGTGGGTTTGTCCAGGAGACACGGGCCTCCCCCCTCCTTGGAGAAGCCGACCGTACGTTGCTCGCCGCGGTGAACGGCCGGTGCTTCGGTAACTGCGTGTGCCATCTCTGCCACCAGCTGTTTTAAAGGGTTACAAAGCCTCAGGGCAAATGTTATGAAAACGTTCTCTTAGGCTCGAAGCCTCCCCGGAGCCAAGAGAACCCGTAGGGCGCGTATAGCACAGCGTGCGCTGGCGCAAACTCCAAGCCGACCAGGAGAGGCGAGGTAAGGAGCCACCGCTTCAGATCCTACTGTCTGTTCGGCTTGAGGCCCAAACCCTGTCACGTCTCAGGCTGTGACCTCTGGACAGCGCTTTCCAGAATACTCTAGGGTGACCAGGATACTCTGAATTCCGCACTTGGTAACTCTGTCTTCCTCTAGGTGTTGTCATTAGGAGGTGTAACCTCTAGTGCTAGTCTGACTTCTGAACCCTGCGTTACTTAAGTCCCTCTCTGATGAAACACCCTTCTCCCTTTCTCCAGAAGACAGGCACACCCCTGCCTGACAAAAAGAGAGCGAAGAGACGCCAGTGAATATACAATGCATTACTCAACTCAGGTAATTTAATCTGATCAAACAAAAAAAGTCAACATTTGAGTTTGACGTAAGTTTAATCTGAACAAATCGATTTAAAAATACAGTATAAATAATTCTTAACTTATATAAAACTTGATTAAGAATTCTTTTTTTTTTCCTTTTTTTTTCCTAACTTTACAAAAGAGCATTATTGAACATAGGAGCAAGACTTAACTATGGCCTTTTTGTTAAGACACAAAATATGTACACACTCACAGTACTTTTCTTTGTGCAAAATATGTACTGACTGTACCTTTCCGTACAAAGACAATTTCATCTTACTTTGCATAGCAGAAAAGCAACACAAAAACCACTAGATACATAAATTTGTTGCTATAATACTTTAGGTAAGCCTTTTGGAAAAATTATTAGACATTAACTTCCTCATTAAAAGCCAGTTTTAATTCTAAAGCATTAATTAAGGCTATTCCAGTATTGAGGTCTTGCCAATACAGCTCCAAAACACACGCCGTCCATCGCACAGTCCAAGATGCGTGCAGTGTATTGCCAGTAATTGTGCCTGCTAACACACGCAGCAACTTGAGATCCTAAAATTAGTCTTCTGACACTTCAAGTTTTCGTTGAGGAATATACAGAGTTCCTTGAGAGATTCTGTCGGTACCGTCTGAATTTGCAGATAGCGAAGATTCCGTGTTCGGCCCTCCTGGTGTGCGGAAAAAATTTTCTGTAACTGTCTGGGGCTCTTGGGGTTCCTTTGGAACACAAGGCTAAAGAGAAGAGAAAAAATTCCTTTCATTTAAGGGGAAGGAAAAAAAAGTGAATTCTGATTTCAGATTTCTGCAGGATATGAGCAAACTTCTTTTTCCTGAAATTTAAATATTTAACCACTCTTTACTGAGAATAATATACCTGTATTCCTTGGTAAATCCATAATAAATTTTAAAAAAATTTAAATAAAAATCTGGTTTCTCTAATACCCTCCTATCTCCTTTTTCAATACAAACAGATCTTAGGCAATACAGTATTACACCAAATATACAAACTTTCCCTGGAAAAAAACAAAAAAATCTTTAAAAATCCTCTATAATCCCATCCTGTTAAAAAAAGGTAACATTAAATGCAAGAACTTGAGAGTAGCTTAGGAGAGTAACGCAAAGGAAACGGAAACTAACAACTGGACAGTTTGTTACTGTCATCTCAGCTCTATGTAAAACCCGCCCTCCAAAACAGTTGTCTCTTCCCATCTTGCCATCTTCCAGCTGGCTCCACTTCCACAAGAAGTAAGATGCTCCTTCTTCCTTTCTAACCTCTCGATTACATTGTACTTATGCTAGCCTTCACTACCAGCTCATTTTGGGCAGTGCTGATTTATAAAGATTAAAAAAAAAAAGTTTATTTGAAAATTTTACCTGCTGAAAGACATCACTGCACTGCACTTCCCACTCAGCCAACCACGGTCGAGAAGTTGCGCTATATTTTTACTTACCTTCTCCTCTTGCAAGTTCATGTTTTCTGAGCTCTGGCTAACATTTTCTGGTTGTGAAGAGACTGGCACTTGCGGAAGAACAGGATTTGCGGAAACTTGCACACCAGCGGGTATTAATCCTACGTGTTGCAGCGTAAAGTTCAGAACTGAAGAACTTGGGTTTGGGGCAGAGCTGCTATTGCTTGAACTGAGACAGGAGTTGCTCAGTACAGGCCCAGCAGCTATAGAAGTTGGTGACAGCATTATATTCAAGGGTGTTATATGAAAAGCAGGAATGTTAACTGCTTTCAGTTCAGATGCTGTCACTGGAATGACACCTGCAACAGAAAAATTAAGTGTTGAAGGGGATTAAAAATTGAGACTCAAGCCACTGTGTTGCGATTTCGTTACCTCATAGGATGACTCAAGCCGGACGACTGTATGCCTATTTTATTTCGTACTCACCTGCAATGGGTGAGCTGTAGGTAGTGTGCTGTAACGAACATATCCCAGCTTTCTCTTTATCAGAAAAGCTTGCCTTGTTGCCATGGGTGCACTGAGTAAGAGGAATAAGATAGCCAGAGGGAAAAAAAGTCTGAAAAAGAAAAAGACAATACACCTTTACCCCAGACACGTAATAAACAAGACCCGAAACTTTTCTCCAAAGTTGGATCCCCCTTGCCTTGTTCTTATTCTTTCTCCTCCATATCCCAGGATCCTTTATTCCATGCCTGTACTACCTTCTTTCTGAAGTTAGATAGAACTGACTCAAGGACACGCTCCTTAAAGACTGCCCTACTGTGCAGAAGTCAGCTGGCTCCATTTCCAGTTGATATCCTCAGTGAGGAACTGGAAATCCATCTGGGATTAACACAGTACAATTAGACTAAAGAGAAATCCTGATATTGAATACTTTTTTTCCTTCCCTTTGAAAAATCTGGGCCCAGTAATTATCGTGTCACCTCATTCTTGGATTGTGTTTTTCGTAAGACAAATATTGGAAGACAATCCTTTAGCATTTACAAGTTTCATTTTTGCCAGCAGAACTGTTCTTTATTCAGGCTCTCTACCGTAGTAAGTCTTAACTGCAGAATACCAAATGTTACCGATGAAGAGAGTTGCATGTGATTCTGTTGCAAAGCGAAGTATTTGAGACTAAATATACACAGAGGACTGTGGATGTAAGGGATCTCACCACTGCCTCCATCTACTTAGCCTGAGTTGTGATCTTCATCCCAATCGAAGCCTGAAAGTCACTTCGTGCCCTTTTACTTGGGTACTTAATGCAGAAATAGAAGTGCTACATTCCTACAAAGTAAGGTTTTAAAAGCACACTAAAAATAATCCAACCAAAGACAATCTATACACGTGTTTTATAATAGTTTTGTAATTTATAATCTACCGTTATAGTTTTGTTTCTTTTGCAAAGACTCCACGTGTTGTTTTCCCAGGTAACGGCAAGATGGGCTGTGGTGTCTGACAGCGCTTACCTCATGAGCAGGAATGGCAAATGCTACAGGTATGTCTTGCTGAGCTTTGATTTTGTCCTCGTCTTCTGGAATACCTTCTCTTTTACATTGGTCATAGCAGCTTGCTATGTTTTGATCCGATGTTTCGGGTTTGTTCTGTCTCTCTTCCTGGAAATTGTCCGTTTCGTGATTCACTTGTGAGCTACTGGAAGGTGGTCTTTCGTTTTTAATGGAGTCTCCCTTTAAAAAAAAGCACATCCAAAACCAAAGGCGGACACTGTAAGACTTAACATTCTCAATTACAGGTCTACAATGATATTAACACATCCTAAACATAAGGAAGGCAAGCCTTCTCCTTTCTCCTGATTCCCAAGTTTGTGTTATAAAAATTTCTAGTCAATATGACAACCAGTTCCATGTTATCCCTCCTTGCTCCTTCACAGCCAGTGGATGTTTGACACCACACATTGTCACAACATGTCGATAACATTTCACGACTGTTTTGGCAAGCACAATTTACAGCAGCCTAATAATTTACAGACACTAAAACATTCAGCAACCGAGGAGCAGAAAGCAATCCAGACCCAGTTTCTCCATATTCGTCAAATGTATCTGAACCTCTTCTTCCCTTCCTGTGCTGTATTATTGTGCCTACAACAATCCAGCGTTAACAGCGTACAACATCAGAGGGAAATATTTAGAAGGTATCAGGATTTTGGGACACTCCTTGTCCAGCAGCGTTTGTGTGTCCACTTTCCCCCCTAACACCTCTAAAGCCAAGGATGAATCTCAGCACCATAAGTAACGTGAACTACTCCAGAATCATTGTATAAATGGGTAAGTCTTGACATAATGTTTTGGGAGTCGCTTCATTTTGACCAGCATCTGTACACTTCCACATGTCTTCTTGGAAAATAAATATTTGGAGGGGGAAGAGCGGGGAACAAGGAGAAAAATACAGCTTGATCCTAGGCTGGCCTTTCAAAGATACATGTTATATTGCATACCATATATTCTGCCTGATGCTTTGCAAATACCAGCAAGATTGTCTGATATTTGAGATATCAGACATATATATATATGTAAGCAAGCAAAAACCAGCCCCCCAAACATTAGCAAGCGCAACAAATGAAATGTCATCCCTTCAAGTGTAACGTTATTTAAAACACCTACTCACACCAGTAGGCTCCTAAATCACTTTGAAACTGAGTAGGTGGCAACATCATTAAGCTATAAAAGAGCATTTTAGAAATAGCTGAACTTACCAAAGAAGTATCAAGGCTTTCCTCATCGCTTCTATACCTTTTAATTAAATGATTCTCTTGTAATGCTTGTGATCTTTTAAGGCACCGCTGTGAAGAAGTTTCTGATTTTATAGTTGGTCTTTCTTTAGCTGTCAAGGACTTTGCTGGATCATCTGCAGCTATCTGATTGTCCCCTTCCTCAGTGGTTACTTTATTTAATACTTTGGAATTAATACTCTTAATTCCAGTTACATTAGCACACGGTAGAGGCTGCAACATGAAACTTGGGCTGTACGTTGTCACGGTGTGGGCTTGGGAAGGATGCAGATATATCGCGTATGAAACACCAGAATGAGTATGAGGTAGCATTACTGGTGGGACTGAACCGTGGCTTGGAGGACAGACACCGAGCGGCTGTGTGAGAGCTGACGGCTGAGAGGGCGCTGCGGTGCAAGGAGGTTCAGGCTTGGGGACTGCATCAGGTGAGGGCAGATTACACTCCAAAGCAGATCTTGGCAATTTCATTTTCATCTCTTTTGCTTTCCTTAAAAAAAACAACCAAACCAAACAAACAAAAAGCCCAAATGTATTTTAATACCTTTGTACAGAAATGAATGCCCTGACAATTATTTTCTGCCATACAAATGCTTAACATTGTACTTCTCAATCCACTAAACAGAAAATAAGAAGTGAAAAAAAGCAGCCTACAGTATCCGGGGTTACTGGTTTTTGCAGACTGTTGCCCAACTCAAACTGAGCATAGCCTTAACTTAATGGCCAGTGACAAAATAAAGCTTCTCGCTTTAACACTTGTGCAAACTTACATTGATTGTCCTTCCAGCTGATGTTTAGCGATTGCTGGAACCTGAGCCATTTTACTTGGGAAAGCTGGTAAATTTTGATCAGTACCTGGTTGGAGGGGGGAAAACAAAACAAAACTGTTAGTAAATCAAACGCAGAAGTTAAATTCTGTCTTGAGAAGACTGCGTTATTTAATGTGGCATGCGCATTTAATGAGAAGAATCTGAGACTCCAAGACTCCATGGTGTCCTCAAACTGCAGCCCAGACTTGATTTGATCAACTGGATGGTAACTTACGTCAAACAAATTTTGAAGTCTCGGCTCCATGTTTTTTTCCCTCCAAAGAGGGAAAAGAACATCAATAGGTGATTTTCTGGCAATTTTATGGAACACAGAACTGCTTAGATAGTAAGATCTAAAGCACAGTTTCTATAACAAACCAGGGTTAGAGCAGTTCATAGGGAAAGACACGATATGCAGAGAATCAGCCGTACCACTCAAACAGCAGTTTGTAGCCAATAAGACATCACACAAAGCCAAGAGAGCGATATGTAAAAAGGGATTTAATATTATTCTTAAACCCAAAACAGTAATATGCCACTCCTTGTGTATTTGGTGTGAAAGAGGAGGCTAGAGTTGCCTACAACGTGCTGAATTTGGTCCACGTCTGAATAAATCTATTTATTTTGTTGCAAGTGCGCAAGGTGTGATTGGATTTGGCCCACCAAACGGGAAAGAGCTTCTACCAGTTACAGAGCTTACGCACTGAACGTGGATCGTTTTAGCTTTGTTTTCACTATCAATCTTGTAAAGCCTCAGATTTACAGGCAATGTGTACTTTCCCCATTTTGTCTATTTTTGACAGTTTTTAAGACGCGTTTGTTGTAAACAGGCGTACCCACACATCTGCATCTCCTATGAGAAGATGGCAAGCCTGAATATTTAATGCAAGACTACATCTGAGTTAAAAACAAACTTAGAAAAAGATATGTACCTGCACTTATTTTAACTGGACTGGTCGGAGCAGATTGGATCTTTCTTCTGTCGTTTTCTATACTTTTAACTAACTTTATCAGAGAAGGATGCCGAGTGAAGTTTTGCTTTCCTCTCGAAGGAAAAAGGTTTTTTGAACACTGCTCTTTGGAAGTGATCGATTCTGAAATAGGTGGGGGACAGGTCGTAGAAGTTGTTGCAAGTTTTATATCTAAAAAGCAGAAAAAAACACAGAAAGTAAATACGTATCACACGCAGCTCCGGTAATTAAAAGCAGTTATTAGAGCCTGGCTTACAATTATTGCGGTACTAGCAGCAGCAAAAATGGAAATGCAAGTCTCACATCTACCACGTGGAAATACATACTGGTGTGCTGTGCTGTCAAGGACCAAGGACAGTGATGTGACGAGAAAAGACTTTCTGCAGTTTACTCCGTGTTTTGGTTAAAGAAATTTGAGCAGAGAAAACAAAGAAACAATAAAAATCATCAGCAGAACAAAATGAAATGACACATAACACCTACCCTGAATATCTGGCGAGACCTCGGGTCCTGTCCATTTGAATGCTGGTTTTCTCCCTCTCTCCTCTGTAACATGAACTTTCTTGATAAGCTCAAGGCTACTGAGAACATTTGCTATGTCATAAAGCCTCCGAATTTTGGCTGAAATAAAATAAATAAGTGTAAAGGATAGCAATTCTGACTAACAAGTCAACATATATCAGATTAAAAATGTTGTAACACCCTTTTAGCAGCTGAAAGGAAAAACCTTTATAATTTTTTTATAAGAACAGTTTTGTGGAACGGGTATTTACACTGTGAAATAACATCTCACAATATAAAGTTTATATGTACAATAGAATGACAAGGATACAGATCTAGAAAATATAATACTGTATAAGTATATTATGCTGAATATAGAGAAAAAACATTTTCAAAACAAGTTAGGTTCTGTGCAATGACCAAACCTGTAGTGAAAATAAGTAGCTTAAAAGGCGGGTACATGCATGCAATGGTGAACACGGGAACGAGGGGGAAGAGACACACTAAAATCACCCTGCACGTTCTTGACTGCTTTCAGGTCGAGCTATTGGGGAAAAGCTTTAGGCAGCAGTCAAATCGCAAGTGACCTCTGGACTGCAAAATTAATGCGCTTAGGCCGAAGCTTCTGCTACTGCAAATCTGAAGTCTAGCAAGTCACGGAACTTGGGACTGCGCTTCTTAACCAAGAACACGGTAAAACATGCGATACCCGAAATACAGGCCCATGGGTGGAATGCCCTAAAAATGCTTTTATTGCGAGACGGACGTTACGGAGGAAGAAGAAAGAATGAAAACAAACAAAAGGCCCCTATTGCCTACCCACCCACCCTCTCTATGTCACCAGGATGCAGTGGAAAGGAGATTGTGAACTGAAACCAGCGAGGATCAGTTTTCTTCTTGCATAGATACAATTCCACAAAAACCAGCAATGGAGTCCGTCTGAGAATCAAGGGAGGGCATAATTTTCAATGAAACCTGCAATGAATTCTTGATCCCTCAAGAGCAGGTGCATTTTGATTATGATAGATATACAGGCCTAGACCTAGAAGTACCTTTTCATTTGAATGGAGAGGAAGAGGAGGAAGTGTGCAGACAACTGAGAGCAGGGTAAAAGAATGAAGAAATAATTGGCAGTTACAGCACTGGGTTTCACTTCCTCCCACGTGTAAGTTTTTAACAGGACTTTTACAGAATTTCTTTAGATTTCCAACAAGTAAGTTATACGACCAGAACACAGATTTGCATGATTCTGGGGCATCTCTGATGAAATGATGCTGAAGTCTTTGACAGACTGCTTGAGGAAAGAGAAAGAGAAATTGTTTCCAATAAGCAGCCTCGTGACATTACCTCGGGAGGGCATTTAATGTACTTGCTCTCTCTCGTGGTCATTAGGGCATTATGTATCGATGACTATGCATGAGTGGGTCCCTCTTAAAAACCGTGCGAGGCGTTTAGTGAGGTTTTGGAGGCTCAAATATATTTATGGCAGGAAAAAGATGATGGTATTTTACGCTATATAAACTAGTACTAGAATGGTTCATTTAGCTTACACTCCATCTTTTACTTACTTTTAAACTTGCTTTTATCTAAGTCTTCTAACTGGTCTTCTCCAATCAAGATTTTAGCAGCAACTTCAAGGCTTACTATTTGAGGAGTCGATACAAGAAACAGCATCACAAACTTCTGACTCATCACTCGTAAAGACTTGTCTTTCCTGCTATTTACTGATGCTGCAGCAGACAGGAGAAAGGATTAAAGTGACGTGCCAGCTACAAATATTTTTTTAAAACTGAAGAAACTTGTCAGTAACAATTATTTTAAGAAGAAACAACACAGCAACTAGGCAGGGCCGACGTGGACTCCAGAGTCATGTCTCTACATGGCAGGAATCCGGTAATTAGGTGGATACAGAGTCTGACTACAAAGAGAGAGCAAGATGTTTCCCCGTGTACGTTTCCTATTGTCTGACAACTTGCACTCTTGAAGATGCTTAACTGCAGGTTATACAATGTGTTTAACAACCCCTAATTAACATTTCTTCCATGAATCTAACCTAAATTAAAAAAGAAATTAAAGGAGTAACTTAATATTTTTGGCTTCTATAACATTCAATGGTAACAACTCCTGCAAATTGGATTATATGTTAGGTACGTTTGATGGTTTCACCCGATGCCCTCTTGTTCTTGGCACTGTAAAAACAAAATACGTGTGCAAGAACTGAACGAATATGAGAACTGAAAGAGCGTAGAGCACTTTTTCTCACCACGAACAGTTGTGCCTTTCAGGCAGTAGCATTTCAGGAAAAAAAAAAAAAAAGTCCAATAAATATTTTTTCCAAGTTCACAGATACTTATCATTACAAGCACATATTATTCTTGGCATTATAGAGGATTATTACCAGCACGGAATTCCATTCCTGGGAGCTCAACAAAAGACATTTCCGAATGCTCATTTGAGCCAAAAGATCTTGCCATTTCTTCTTGTCTTTCACCATCAAGATCAAATTCGTGCTCATACTCTCTTTTCTTGATCATCTGAATTTGTTGCGTATATTTGTTCTCTTCTCCAACTTTTTTCAAAGCCTGCAGGGTTTTGGAGAGATTATGTCGCCCGTGCCAAGCATATCTGTTTTTGGCAAGGCGGCTCACCATGTGTAGGCTCTCTAGCACGTTCACGATATCATATATGCGTCTACGTTCAACATCTGGAAAAAAAAAATATAAAGGGAGATGATCTTTACTACATAAATAAGTTTTGCCATACATTTACCTGAAACATGGTTTGCACAGAGAAGGGATCGGCTTCCTGTACTTCCCCCTCCTCTTAATATACTTCTAAGCCACTTTCGCCAGTTCCCTGTTACAAAGGTTTCCGAAAATAGCCCTCATAGATCTTGCCAGCAAGAGAAAACAATTCTCACTTCAGATATGGAAGGACTTGCTTTTCCACAGTTATACTCGGTTTACAGCATTCCTTAAGAAATAAAACTTCCTGTTGCCAAAAGAGCCATCAGCTGGGTCGCAATACAGCTTTCAAAAACCCAAAGCATTTTTAATTATTCATTGCACCGATTTTAGATCGTCTCATTAAACATCCTTGGAAACTCATGGTAGATAACTGTTTTGTAACTTGTTTTTATACATTTTTGTATTAACACACTGTCCTTTTCTGTTTTGCCTGTTAAATTCTTGGGTTTGACTAGGAATTTTCTGAGAGAGATGTGATTTTGTACAGAGTTTAAATAAAACAGACATTTTGGTTAATTTGCAGTTCATCCCTCTTCTGTGTCCCCCCATATATTCTGAAGATATACCGACACCAAAAACTTTATAGCAGTATGATTTATAACTATTACCAGTGTTACAGTCTGTAGAATACTCTAATTTCATAGCTCTTTGACAAAAAAAAAGCTTCAGTTTCATGTTAGCAACTCAGACTCCTCGTACAGCACTGGTGTGATAAAAATAGTGAGATAAAATGAGAAAATTAAATTATTATGGAAAGCAGAAAATAGTTTCTTGCTTTAATATCATGATTGGACCGGAAGTTGTGGGTTCAGCTTGAGAAACGCTAGTTCCTGCCGCAAAAATCCAACCACTAATCTTGGCCATCATCTCTAGATCCAAAAAACTGCAAGTGGTTATTTGTGGTATCAGCAATAATTTAGATGTTTAATACGAAACATAATTCAGAGTTTCTCAATTGAGTTCACTGAAGAAACTTTAGCTTTTTAAAAGAATTGCTCGAAGAAGGAAGAGTTTAGAGATGGGTTTAAATAAGTTTGAGAGTACACAGCAAGCATTCAAAATTTTACGGAGCAAAAATGCACCAACACAAACGGTATTGGCACGTTTGTATGAAGAAACGTACAACAGCATATACACCAACTTACTGAGCTCTTCAGCTACTTCGTCAAGGCAAATGTAATTATTCTCTGCAGTGCTGGGGTAATCAGGGTATCGAGCTAAGAATTTATGACACAGTAATCCTAGGCTTTTCTCTTTGCGACTCGGTTGAGATTTTTCATATTCATCTCCCGATAAGTGCTCCTACACAGAAATGAGAAAAAGAGAATTAGATTTTTTTTTATGATAAATATGTAAACATAGGTATTTAACAGCTTCATTGCGAGGGCTGTCAAAGGCTCCGTGTTCTCCCTTTGCCCTCAGCAGTTGTGAAGTAAAACCAGCGAAAAGTCACCCGTGATATGTAACTAGGCAATATCCTTACTTACATTGGGTAAATACGCCAGAATCAAAACTTTAAAAACATTGTAGTATGTTAACGTGTAACTTTTTAAACTGAATAAACAGCCTTCAGCTAACTTTAAAAAAAAAAAGGCAAATAAAGACAACACCTTTACAACATACCTGCAAACAGTGTTTTGCCTGTAGAACCTCACTCGTGGTGTTTGAGAGTTCCCGTCTCTGTTCTCTGCTCCTAATCTCAGGGCTAGCTGCGCTAATCAGCATTTTAAGGTTCGAAGTAGGCGTCCATGGATCTGCTGGAAGGCCTTCCTTAGGTTTTGGGGGTGTGGTGAGAGGCTGACAGGCAGGCTGTATCTCTGTCAAGACCAAATGTGAGGTAGCTGCTTGTTTCAAGGGGGTTTTCAATATGCTTCTGTATGGCTCAGGGTGATTTTCCTGCACGCCAAGGAAAAGAAAAAACCGTGATGTTAAAAACCAGACACACCATATAATCCATTTGCTGATAACGGTCAAACTGGGATAGGGATCAATCGCATTCTTCAGGTAGCTCAAAGGTTGCAGCCTTGCTCTGAACCAGCGAAACCCTTCCCTAAAACCGTTTCTTTGTGCCTTTAGCTTAAGACACGGGGCCCGCGATATTCTTGAGGCTATTTTCCTTTTTTTTCTTTTCCCTCTAGGGAAAATGCAGTCGGAGTGAATGTTAACCCGTAGCAGAATGCCATAAACGACCGAAACCCCCTTGTTTTAAAGAGAAAAAAAGAACAGGAGAGGCAGGAGGAAGCACTGCTCCTTGCAGGCTTGGTGGGGAAAGGTGGTCAGGTGGGGTTTTAGGTGCTTTTTATCAAAAGCACGGAAAGTAAAGCGAGGGGGAAAGGCGCCCGATGACGGCCACCCGCCGCTTGCCGCCCTCGGGTGCCCTCACGGCCCGGGGCGCTGCCAACGGCTGCCGACGGGCGCCCCGGGGCTGTCACCGCCGCGGCGGGGGCCGCTCCTCGTCCCCCGCCACCGGAGCGGCCGCGGCGCAAGCCGACGGGGAGCCCGGGGGGGGTGTGGGATTACCTTGTCGCCGGTCCCCATCTCCCCGCCCGCCTGCTGCATTCCGCC
>VZTV01049377.1:1879-41231 GCA_013400875.1 Anhinga rufa
CACACACACATGCCAATTAAACAGCGCTGAATCAGGGAGAGGGAAGCTCAAAGCAGAGATTTTGCGAGGTGCATTAACACAGGACCCAGGGCATCCAAACCAAGGACAACTGCAGTAACCCATGGTGCCCAGACCAAGAAGGATGCCGCCGAACAGATACAGGATGCCTCAGGGTGATAGGTTCTTGCAAACATTTTATTATGAACCTTGTGTTATTTGGGGTTCTTGAGCTTTTCAATTCAGGTAATTTTAAGAAAAACCCTTAACTTCAAGAAAAAATAAAATCCTTGCTTCTTAGGGTGTCAGAAGAAGCTTTAAATTTGGATCTAGGAGTCCAAAATCCTCAGAAAATACACTCGAAAGAAACCTAAAGCTATCTGATTTTTAGCTCATGAAGTCAAAGCTTTTCATGATTTCCTGCGATTGTGCTCATGATTTTTGCAACCTAGGGCTAGGGGTTTATTTTCTCTCATTTCCTAGCCTCAGGGAATTACTTAAAGAAACTCTGTGATGGCATTTCTATAATAGGGACCAATCCAGGGCTGGTCATGCTAAGCTGTGCCTCCTCCATTCCCTGCTATCTTCCACCTGGCTGAGTAATTACCATCCTGCATTGCCTCATGTTCAGAGGATGACGTTCCCTTGTTGGATAACAAGGTAAAATCAACTTTCCTCACAAATCCCATTATCTCCTGGAAGATCCTCTCAGAATGCAGATCAACAAGTTCAGCAGAGACGGGAGCCCAACAGCAACCCACAGCCTCAATTCAAATAACCTCCACACTGCAGGATGAGACAGGCTGGATTACCAAGAATTACCTGGGCAGAGCAGTGACTCTGCATCTTATGAGTCCTTGTTCCTCAGATCAAAGAGGTTTGATGGGCATTTAATTAAAAGATAAAGTAGCCAGCCATAAAACACCAGACTAACCTTTCAAGTGTACAACTCAAGTTACAATTAAAGAATGACTGTAATTGTCGGATTTTTGGACTTCACCAGTAATACACTCCATCATCAAGGGATAAATTGACTGTTGAGATCAGTGCCCACCTTGCTTTTTAATGCTGTCATAGGACAACGTGGTTCAGGTGGTAAGAGCCTACATGCAATGTTGGGAGTCTCTTGTTCCCCCAAATCTCCCCCAATCCCAGAGATTCCTGGATAAAATTTGCACTAGAGGAGTGCTGGTCCCTAAAGAAGCCATCCTCGCTCTTACCATACACATTCTTTCTTGATGGGACATTACACTCCCGCATGCCCTGGGGAAGAGCAGCCAAGGAGTAAAGCTTATATAGATGTATGTATGAACACTGGAGGTGCTGTTAAGAGTGCGCTGTAAAGCATGACAAAGAAAGTAACTTCAGTATTATCTGCACTGGGTTTTCTTTTTCATGGCACAGTGATGTAACTATTCCCTCACTGTGCAATGCTGGCTGAGATAAGGTACTAGTAGTTTTTAAAGGCAGTTAATGTGATCAGCTTCTATGTCTCCTCCATCACAGAAACTGACTGTTGATATTCACTGGTATATCTCATAGGAAAACCCTGGTGCCTTGTCCCAGCTACACAACTGGACAGCAAACTCTTGCAAGCTAACACCCAGCAGAAACATGCTTTTCTTAAAACAAGAGACACAAGTTGCACAAGGAGAGGAAGCATCTCCTACCAGAGCAGCTGATGCAGTAGGAAAGAGCAGACTGACTCTTGGGTGCAGAAGCCCCTGAGATCTGCTTCAGCTGTGAGGTCTTATCCGAAACAGCACAGTTTGAGAAGTGTTCCAAACCAACACAGAAGCCAAAGCCAGTCTGCTGCTGTCTCTCAGACGTGCACAACCACTGTCTCGCAGCCCAAGAAACTGAGGTACCAAACTCATGTAAAACAACACAAAGCCAAATGCCTCCTTAAGCAGTGCCAGAGGACGACAACAGTGGTCCCAGTGCCTCCTAGCCCTATGTGCCAAGTCCTTGCTCAGACATTTTGCTGATCACCTCAATTGCATTTTTTACATATTTGGTGCTTAACTGTACTTTTCTCCAGTGCATCCTCTTACCCCATCCCTGTGTATATTTACAGTCTGCTCGGAGGATGATTTACATTAAATCCCCAGTGTTAACACAGTGAAACCTTTTGCATGGAAAAGTCCAGAGCCATAAAACATTTACAACATAACAAAAATGGTTTCCTAAATCTCTGGCTTACTTCAAGATACAGAAGAGGCTATTATTTTCACTTTGCCCTCTGGATCTGGTTTTTGCTCTTTTCTCTGGCTGAGTAGCATTGTAATCTTGGAGGAATGAGTCATTATCCAGCCTTGATAAGAAGGGCAGAACCACTCCCTGAACATGTAGAACTAAAGTCCTATTTGATACAGGAGCTGTGATACTCTTCATATATTTGTTTCAGTAATGAAATGTTTCAAAAATATTAAGGGATCTAAAGATGTTAAAGTGTCTGGATTCTGGCAAGCTCTTTGATAAGTTAATTTTGCATTCCAAACCAATAAAGCATTGGTCAAAGTGACACAGGGTTTGGATTTACACTGGATAATTCCTTTGCTGTAAGACATTTAAATTAAATCAGTTAAACTCTGACTGCGTTTAGTCATTGGGATGTCAGTGCTAACACACCATGTTAATTGAAGCAACACCGAAGAGTATTTTAACTTTAACTTAGCAAAAGATTCATCAGCTTAGCTGTAACTAACAAGAAACACATTCATATTGCAAAAGTGAATTTAAGGGCTCATTCTGAAAAATAATGCTAGCTAACAAGAGGCTACAAGTCAAAACAGCCACAGGGGAAAATGAACCAGGAATTTGTGGGGAGGGAAAAGAAAGAGCAATAGGGAAAGGGTGTCTGCAGAGCCCTGGTTACGCACAGGGGTATCTTGCTGCTCTCAGACCCAAGGTGCTCCAGCCCCACTGGGGTACTCACAATATGAACCCCTCTGAAGGTGGGATTTCCCTGCAGGATGGTACCCAAGCTACAGAGGGAAATATTTTGCATTTAGAGGAGGAAGAGATTAGAGACACTATCCAGGCTACTCTGCAGCAAAGACATATCGGCTTTGAGCAGGCACTCAATTCAGAATGAAAATTAATGGAAGGTGGGAGATTTACTTGAAGTTTGTCTCCAATACAGTTGTGTCATTTTAGGTATCGGAAACTATTTAAAAAGCAAGTAATCTTCTTGTTCGGGAAGATACATACAGCCCTGTAAAGCTGCTTTATCTCCATATTGCTATTGCCACACAGAGCAGATTTAACTGCATTAAAACTCCTCAAAAAGTTGCCAACAAATCAGCTGTCTGTCTTGGTTACAACAATATTAACGTATTTGTTTCTCTTGAAAACTTCAGTCTTTCTTCGTCCTGAAAGGAACCGAGCATATTCCCTTCTCTTGCAGCTCAGTACAACATCACCATCCCACAGGATGGCCAGGCAAGAAAGAAATTGGACAGATTGTGTTTTCAGACCTTCAAGCAAAATCTTCTAGAGATGTTCCTTCCCCCTGAATGTTTCCCTTGAAATTTGCAAAGACCTTCCAGCATAATCGTGCTACGCATAAACCTGGCACAGCTGGGATAATCCCTACGCACGAACTATCGGAGAGCACAGACCGTGGTTTCAGAGTGTCATTAGCATTTCCTTCCCCAGCCAAATCCAACACCAGTTACACAAACATAAGACTGTTTTTTCCCCTCTTCGTAGCACTTACTCCAGGCCATGTTTGGCACAGATGCACAAGGCGGCAGTGGAATGGCTGCAGAGGTACATGAAAACAGCATCAGGAGCTCCCCTTTACACTCAGCAAGTTATTCACCAAAGAGAGCTTATGGATTGCATTAAAGAAGGTTGTTTTCATAAGCATCCTAGTACCAAAAAACTCATTTATTTTTAACTTTCTGAGTAGGATGAAAGGTGATCAGATCCAAGTAGCAACTATGAATTTTTAGTCCATTTAAAATCCTAAAGCCCTCGGGCCTCTTGGTACTGCAATCGTTAGCAGAGCTGCAAGTAATCAATCGCTCTCTATCTGTATTTACGCAAGTGGAGTTGATTGATTACTAACTCCTAACATGATTGCCAACGCTGCAAACATTTTCCAGTTCTCCAAAGCACCCAGGGTCTGAGGCTAACAAGCGCTCTGCCCAGGGGAGGGTATAGAAGCAAGGCAGCAATTTTTAGGTTGTTTAGGTTAACACCGTAACTGCAATGTTCAAGTGGTCTGAGCCTCTTGAAGCCCCCGGAGCCTTTGTGTGGTGTAAGGCACAATCAAGGTCTGTCGTGGCTGATGCACCACACCTTCAGCAGAGAGAAACAAATCGTCCCTTCCTTCCACACAACATTTTCAGGGATGTCCTGCCTATACGTTTTGTGAGGAGGGAGAGAGGATTCACTGGCTTATCCTCACCCTACCCACTGGCTTATCCTCACCCTACTCACTGGCTTATCCTCATCCTACCCAAGGGAGCAGGAGACAATTCCCACTTCTCTCTTTGTTTAAACCTTCCCATCAAAAGAACTCCTTGTGAAATTGTTTATAGTGCAAATTTTACTGGTCCTGCACAAACCCAGGACCTCCATGTTCTCCATCATCTATTACCTCCTTTTATTATTTTATTTGCACAGAGGAATACATCTCTTTCATTAATCCCTCATAAAATCTACGCTTATTTACAAACAGAAAGAGACAAGCTCACCTCCAGGCCCTGTGATGGTTGGTATGATCTGACATCCTTTGTGACTATTTCAAGCCTCAGACTGAATGATGCAGAAGGATAGACTACAGCTCCCTCCCCAGAGATGTTTTCAGGCAGAGATGAAACCCAGGGGGTACAGCATACTTATTATTAAATCAATAAATTTAATGTTTTTTCCCCAAATGTTGGTTTCGAGAAGTGGGGATCAACAAAGCATGTTTTCTCTAATGAAAGGCACCAAATAATTAAGAGAACACTAGTGCCATTTTTGTACTTCACATTGCCTGTAATCCTAAACCCTGGCAAAAAAGTAAAATAAGCCAGAGTTTTTCTGGCAAATGGCACAGACAAGACAGTTGAGCTACTCCCAGGTGCCACAAGCTTTCTCCAAGAGCCTTTTACAGGACACTTAGTTGGGATTGCAGAGAATAGTGTTGGCAGTTACTGATGATCAGAAAATACTACCAGCTTGATTTATATGCATTCTTCTGCTACTCCAAGACCAATTCCAGTTTTAAAATTAAATCTCTATTTGTCTCTGCTGTCCTTTTTAGCGCCTTACACAGCAAAAACAATGCCCACAACAAAAGGAGTGAGGTGCTAAACAAGGGTGTTTATTAGATGTGCACGAACAGGCAGAACAACTGACAACATAAACTGTTTCTCCAACCAGATTCTCACATGATCTATAGCACAGAAGCTTTAGTAGTTGCTTCCCAAATATATTCAAAGGGAAAGTGCGTTATTGCAATGGGACTGCATTTTTCAAGGAACAAGCCCAGGCACCTTGCAAAAGCCAAACAGATCCAGAAGATGGTGGCTAAACTCCCACCACTTCCATAGGCTTCTTTTCACAGCTTGGATCTGTGATGTTGTTACGCCCACATTATCTAGCAGTGAGAAGACAGGTCTTTTTTGCTACCTTTTGGGCTTTTTCCTTTTATATTTAGAGGAACGTTTTTCAAGCAATAACTGTCTCTTATTACAAGCATGCACAAAAATAATTGTACCCTCTATACATTACAATGTTTGGAACAGTAAAGTAAAAATTTCTAGTCTCTTAACTACAACAGAAGGCAATGTGGTAGGAAAGGTGATAGGAGGCTGTAAATGATCGAACAAGTACTCACAGACACCTCCAACTTTTCCCAAACAGTTGGACATCACTAGTTCTTTGTTTCTTTCCTTCTTTCTTTTATAAATTTGACCTTTCTTGCTCCTGCTCTCCCAAGAAGTGGCCACATTGACTCCAAGTGACATTTCAATCACAGAGGTAGGTCTCAAGCACAATACATTATTAAAAAACCTGACTAAATCAGAGAATGCCATAAAACTTCAAAAGCAGCAGTTCTGATACTGTTGATCAGGAAAACAAAATCCCTGCTACAGACAGACACATTGGCTGGGGATATCTCTCTGAAGGATGCATAGGAAAGTAAAAGGGAAAGGGGTTTTCAAAGATGAAAAGAATAAACCAGAAAATTCAGCAAGACAAGAGGTCAGCTGAAATACATTTCCATTCCCTCAGCAATAAAAAAAAATGGTTTTCTTTCCCAACTGATACCTTCATGTGCCGTTTCAGAGTCTCATATTCCCATACGTAATTCTACAGACAATGAAAACATGTGCATATGCCATGCCAAGGCATAACTTGTTCACCACTTAGCAACACACTGACAGGGCAGATCTCTTGCAGCTTTTCCCCTTCTGATGATACAGCTGAAAACTCCAGTGTGAATGAGCATATACCACAGTTCATGTCAAGAGGAATAGCAATTTCCACCATTGTTTTTGCTATTCTGGATATTCATGCAAAGCTTTGCTTAATCATCTGCTTGGCTGTTTAGCAACAACATTCTCAATAACCATTTAATTTAGTGATCAGTTTCTTTTTTAATGAATACTTTAATTACATGTAGTTGCTGGAGGCCCTGCCAACAATAGCTGGTCTGAGTTTTAAAGAAGCAGATGAAAGACTAATGGATATAAGAGGAACCTTAGCAATTTATGTCACTAAGTGGATTACCCCCAAATCAGCATGATACAGAGTAGCCAGAGATGGATTGAAGTCCCTACATGGGATTCTAGCAAAGTCCTTAGCATAGAGAGAATGGTTATGCAGACTATGGCATCAAATGAGATTTAAAATGTTGAAAGAAAATGGTACTACTGGTACCTTATATATTACAGTAGCTTCTCAAATAGTGACTGTGGTACCTCTCGAACATCCTCTTGACTCCCTGTGTACCCTCCTCGGATTTGAGCTGCATGGCCACACGGTTCCCCAGCCATGGGAGGATGCTAGCGCATGGCTCAAAGGGTCAGGAGGTGGATCAGCCCCAGAGCATTCTCCTTGGCAGGCGAGAGGAAAGCGGCACCTTCCTCCACCCTGGCCAGCTCGCTCAGGGCTGAGGCAGAAGTGGGTTCACGCCAAACGTGCAGCTGTGACAGAGCTACCCCAGAAAAACAACTCTGCAACAACATCTCTTCTGTGGCAGAACAACCTTAACTCAGCTAAGCAGCCAAAGTCCTCTGCTCGGTGCTGTACCACTGAGCCAGCAGCAATGCCCAAGGACAATAGCACTCATCTCGAACCCTGCAGCCTAGCATCAGAGAGATGTGCCAGGCGTATTTTCAAAACCACATTAATTCAGGGGCACCAATCCTGATGTCCTCCATAGGACCAGCTTTCGTCCTCAGGATTGATTCCAGTTTCATCTGCATTTCAGTAAAATACTGCTGATCTCAATGGAGACCATCCTGATAAATGCCAGCATATACAGACGCAGAAGCAAATCTTCCCTGCAATCACCCAGGGCACCTGAAACCAAGAGGCATCTTGGCAGGATACATGAATGGCCTGATTGTGTCCATTTTCAAGAAGGAATACATATGTATAAAACTGTGATCCAGCTCAGCCTGTACGGGATTCTGCTCTGCTTGATGAGCAATCAGACTGCCGCGGGAACAAACACATAATGACTGCTTTCAGCTGCTAATGCCACTGCTTTTTCTGGAACAATATAGAGGCCTGAACTGCAAATTCACATCTGGCCTTGTTGGAAATTAACTGGGAATTGAAAGGGGTTTGCAATTAGCCTTTGGAAAAATCTTCACTAATTCACCACCATGGAACAGGACACTAGAGCCCACAATGACATTTCTGCAGGGTTTGGTGGTGTGTCTGTAATAGGGGGTTTTGTGTATTTATTTTAGGGAAAGACTATCTTCTGTTTGGCATTGGTGTATGAAAAAATTCAGGAACAGCAGTATTTGAAACATATGGTGATATTCATTTCCACAGCAAAATGCAATTTGACTACAGTTTCCCGCTGCGTGCACGCAACTTCCATGAATGTTACCGGGATTAAGATTTTTCGTGGCTATTTTTTTGCCATTTTCAATGAAAACTGGCATCAATATTTGTACACTTGTTTTATTCTTGAAGTTTTGTAGTTTTCTGTTCTGCTAAAACCTCTAAACCTGTTTAAGGTTTATAAAATTAATACCCAAAAAACTGGTTTCGAACATTTAGCTTGCTAGAATTTCTTAAAGGTGACTTTATTTTTAACTGTTAAAATCACCAATAAAATTACGTACTTTTCACGCAGTCTAACTATACTTCTGTCCTGGCCCAAACATCTGAAAGGATTAGCCAAATCTTAGCTCTGGTCAAGCAAGAGTACAAGTATGGCATCTCCCAACTTTTCCACCAAGCAAATAAGTCAATATGAGGAGAGGAGGAAGAGACCTATACTTTCTAGTATTGTTGGGAATAGTATTATAATTTGTTGTTCATAAATACAAGCTGCAAATCACAGTTCTTGGACAAGGAAAAGAGATGCCCCCAGGCCATGCTGCCTCTTGCTCTTCCAGGGGGTCAGCACCATCCACTGCTCCTGCCTCAAGGCTGCACTTCGTATCGCAACACGGCTCCTAATAGCCACTGGGAATTATCTCCCCAATGCACCCAGTGCTCGAAAACCTCCGTGGCTGCTCCTGACAATATCACTGGAGGGGCACAGGGGAAGGGCACTGAAAAGAAAACCCCTCTCATTCATATTTCTGCTAAATATTTCCAATCATTTGCTGACTCATTTTGCAGTTTAGCTTGCAGCAAACTCAAAATTAAGTTATTACAGAATAATGACCATTAAGTGACTGAGATTGCTTTATTTCTCTGAGCCGTAGCAACAGCGATTTCACTTGCCTGTTGCCATAACAACTACGGCATGCACATCAAGGTCACTAAGCCCACTTTGCTTCTTGCCTGTAGCTATGTCTCTGATGGCTTATATGCCTCATTTTTATTGTAGATCCGTACATGATGACTAGGAAGAAAAGATACTTTTTCATCTTATGAGTAAACAAGCACATGAAGATGAGCTTTCCTCAAGGTAAGGGAAAAGGGACAAAAGACAAAGCATTTATGGGAAATGTTCACTTCATTCTTAATGGAAAAGCAGTTCTTTAAAAAAAAACAAAACAAAACAAAACACAAACTATATATGAGGTCCAAAACACCTAACATGCAAGGAGTCAAATCAGCAGTCACTTCTCCCTTATAAAAATGAAGAAAGATTTCCTGAACAGTATCTGAGTATGAGTTCCTTGGTTTCCAAGAGGACCTGCCAGCCTGCCTCAGGACATTAGCACAGGGACATCAAGGTCCCTGAAGTCTCACCTCAGATATTGAAGAATTCTGACCTTAGTGCTTAAATAAGTATAGCTTCAATGGAATCACCCCAGTTAGTGTTAATCTAAGAAGCCACAGTGCACAGCTGTTCACTGAGACATGCTGGCCTGAACTAAGCTGGACCTGGAAAGCAGGAGAGGACCACTAAACTGGCTGGCTGATGAACTGCAAAGCCCCAGGTCAGGTGAGAAATCACTTGCAACATTATTTTCCTTAGTTATTTCTTTCACAAATTTTAATGGATGCAGTTTTTACTCCAGAATATTTACACCTCACACATCATTTTCATTGTATAAAAGGGTTATATAACATTATTTTAATACAAGTGAACTGCATTCATTTGTCTCATAAGCCAACTAGAGGCTCTTTCAAAGGAAATTCTAAGCTCCTACATTATCAGAGCATTTTTTTTTGCCATGTGGAAGGAGAGAAAAAGAATCATACTCTCTGAAAAATACAAATAACTTTGACACCTCTTCTTATAGCTAGTTGATTACAGCAGCTAGTGAATGAAAAATTCCACCGCTTATTTGTCAGCTTTACACCAAAAACACTAGCAAAAAAGATTAAATTACCAGAATTGCAGAAGAATTCACGAGGTACTAAATACTTCTGTGAATCAGGACTGAAATGTAATTTCACATGTATGTTTGTACTTGTTGGCTATGCGACAAGATAGATAGACAGACAAATACACACAGGCACACTGATGGACAGCCAGCCAGCTATACTGGAGCTAGGCCACAAAATGTCAAATTTAAGTTTTGCTTTCTCAATTACAGTAGGTCTAGTTGGCTCCAGCAGAGATTTTGGCCCAGATCTCCTGGCATCTTGCTAGACAAGGCAGAGCAGTAATTTCATTTTCCAGATAGGAAACAGAAGAAAAGGAATTGCTGATGATCATACAAGCTCACCGGGACAAGATGAAGAACTTACCATGTTTGGGGACCCTAACACGCAGCTGTGACACAGACTTCCATCGCATTATCAAGTTTCTTGCTAAACAGCAGTGAGTTATTTGGGAGTTTACACCAAAGAACTGGTTCACTTCCTTGGTTATTTTTCTATACTGGTTGATATTCATTATAAAGCTGGAAGGCAGAGGTGCTCTTGGTAGCAACTACTGCCACAAGCAAGTTCACTGCACACAACAAAATATACTGACTAGCTAAACACTAATTGCCAAATTCAGGGCTTTCAGGAATAATTACATTTCTTACAATGGGATCCACTGCCCTCTTAAAAATAAGACTTGTGACATCTGTCTTACCCCAGGCGATCCCTTGGGAGGTGTGTGCTGCCAGCCAGGCACCCAGCTTGTTCTGGGTGGCAGAGGTCCAGGAGATGCCACAGCCAAGCCAGGGAGCTCCGGGCAGCACAGCAGGACCAGGTGAAAGGGTGGGATGTGGCATGAAGGATCAGGCAGCCCTGGAAGTGGTGGGGAGCTGGTGCCAGCCCTTCCAGTGGAGCATGGTGGGAAGGAGAGTGCATCAGGGACCCAGAGGGATCTGCATGGAGCTTGCTGGGGCCCCCAGAAAGGTGGTAGGCAAAGGCTAACACAAGGGCAAAGTCTGTTCTGCTGAGGATATATAAGGTTGGGGAGAAATGGGTTTCTGAACCTTTTTATTTATTCATCAGATCTAAGTTTATCCTTTTCAAAAGTTGTCTTATTTAGTGTATGTTCTAGACATCCAGTGCTAGACCAGTTTAATAATTTAAAGCCCCTTTGATGTCCTTAGTGTACTCAGTTTACAGGAAAGTCCCAGCACGTCCACCCCAGAGCCCTGGATGACTCCAGGTCCCACCAGAGACAAAACACTAAACAGCTAAAAAGGAGACAAAGTCTCTGTCTAAGTCTGCAATGAAATCAAGAGAACTTACTCGGTTCTTGTTTGGAGAGATGCAGCCCATAAAGCTCCAGCTGACTGCAGGTATTAAAAGTGTGGTGCTTAATGGCTTTTGCCAGAAAATAAGCTGAGGTGTATCTCAGGGAAACAGTACATTCAATTGCTGCAGATTCTGTTGCTTTCCACAGAGTATCTCTTGTTATTACTTTAATAACTGAAGAGGAAATCCTGTTAATCATAAGTTGCAAGGTTGTATGAGCTGACAGCTGTGATATCACAGCTGTTGATAGCTCTGCACAGGCACGATGAGATAGCAGATAATGCACATCATGATTTTCAATAGGGAATTGAATTGGTTGCCTAATTTTCATCACACACGCACCCCACCCCCACCCCAAAAATGTCACACATCTTTCTTCTCCTAGCTATTAAACAAATATATTGCTCCTACAATCAGATGCCAACATACAGTTAAGGACATGCAGGTGTCAAGCATTGATTACTACTGCTTAAGTTAGCAAAGGGTTAAACAGAAAGAAAATGAACCAAACAAGAATTCAGCCCAGAAAGAAAGTAAAACAAATAACCAAATTAAATCCATCTCTGTTAGTGTGAACTCAGATAGCCTGATTTTTGCCATTAAAAAAAAAACAACACAAACCAAAACCAACAATCCCAGCAGCCTGAGCTCGCCTGCAACATCAATAAACTTTTATTTAGACAATTATTTAAAGTGCACAGTTTAGGTGCCAATGAAAGCACCAGTATGGCAAAATGAGTCTGGTTTTGAGACTCCTTTGTGGAATGAATTTACTAAAATTGTGGCTATTGGAAAGCTTTTACATCCAAGTTCACATCCATTACCACTCATGAAAGTAAAAAGTCATCCTGAACAAGCTGACTGAAGCTTGGCAAATATTTTAAAACCTTTATGATTTTAAATGACACCCAGTGATCTTCTATTTTCACATCACTTATTGCCTCTGACACACACAATTTGTTAGCGTGCTTTGGGTTGCATGTCAACAGAGCACCAATGAATTACAGCAGCTGGGAGGGCTTGCTTCCTTCTCACTTACATGTCCTTTGCAGCCTTTAGGCAGTGTATGGCCTATAGCTCCTCTAGGTGCTACAGAAATAGAGGTGACCGCTGCCCCAGGAGGGTGCTGGCTAATGGAGGTGGACATGGCCCCATCCTTCTTCCGCTGACCCCTGAAGGAGGCTGCCAAAGGCTCCCATGGAGAGTTAAAGGTCTTTGCGCAACACAAGGAAATTCCTAGGAGGAAAGGAAACCAAAAATGTTAGTGAGACTCCAAATCTCAGCCTCTGTGGCCAACACAGGAACTTTCCTGGAGGAAGAAAAGAAAAACAAAACACAAAAATATGGCCCAAAGAGGCAGAGAAGGCTAATGAAATGTCTGCTTCTGCAGAAGACTGCAGGGTCAGCAATCCAGGCCAGGAACATGGTGGATACAAGAGAAGTCTCCACTGCTGGCAAGTCAAACATCTCGGCAAAAAAACTTGGCCACCCTTGCAGCTGCTGGGTGATTCAGCCTTGATGCTCCAGACACCCTGGGCGCTCGCCTTGAACAATGACTTTTAATTTCACTGCAGAGGGTTAGTGTTGGTGCAAAATCATGCGCTTTGTTTAAACTAGTGCTTTTTACCTTCTGTTTAAGCAGAGCCTACTGGGGCTTTGCAGGGATTTCAGGGGAGCTCCTTGCATCCTCACTCAAGCAGGGAGAGCAGGCCCCCGCCGCACTGCGCACACAGCAGCCAGCCTGGTGAGATGTCTCCTTGCGAGGGTCCCATGAGACGGCCCTGTGCTGCCCAGATTGACATGGAGCCTCCGGAGAGAAAAGGTTTTATTTTAATTATCTCAGATCCAACCTCGCAGAACTTTCGCGGCCCCAAACTTTATGTAATACTTCAAGATTAACAGTAAAATAAGAAGAGACTTGACCTGGAAAAACTTCCAGCTCAGGCAAAATTTATCTTTTTTTTCCCCTCATTTTTAGCAAATGTAGTTATGACTGGGTATTATAGGTACAGCTGTGCCCAGAAGCATTAGCTATTACTCCCCTCAATATAATTAGTCATTTAAGATACCATTTTTAAAAGACCTCAAATAGCTCCATCTGGTTATTACACTGAAGTCTTAGAGGGGGCCTCAGTGCAAGGGAATGGGCTCCCGTGCTGCAGGGAACTCACGAGGAGAGACACAGTGAAATAACAGGACAGAGAGGACAGCTAACCAGCCATCTCGGCTGCCCACCTCAGCTCTCCCTCTGTAATCAGGGAGAAAAGGCACCAGCCCCTTTTGCTAAGTGCTTCAAGGCCTAGGCAGTTAAAAGCACAACACAGAGAATATTGTTTTCAGTCCTGATGAGCTGCTGCAGACCCGCATCCCAGTGACAAGCAGGGACCACGTAGTTGGGGTAGCATCACTACAGGCTGTGACAGTCCCTCACCTTCAGGTTTGCTCGTAGGAGGGCTGTTTTCTGCAGGGGGCAAAGGGCTGAGGAATCCCCCAGGGCTGGCAGTAGTAGCATTGCTCCTCCAGCCATGAGCCACATGGCTTCCCTGATACACCCTCCTCTGCAAGGAGGCAAGAAGGAAAACAGGTCCGGAGATTTTTGCCCCCCCTTCCCCTCAGATCAAGCTTTTAGGAGAATGTGTCTCTCAGGAAGGAAAAACAGTAATCTCATCAGTTATTTGAATAGGGTAGAATGCAGTGACATCAGCAGCTAATGAAGTAAATCTAAATTAAGCCACCGCCTGGACATAATTTTTATTATTATCAATTTTTTATTTTTTTTTTACAAAAGGGAGAACATCTGGTGTTTGACAGTGAGACCAATTGAGTCTCCAATTAATCTCTGCAAAGTGGCATACCTTCTAGTTGTTCAGTGTGCAACCATTTCTTCAGTCCTGACCACCAGTATAGAAAATAGCTTGTTGAATGAGCTGCTGCAGAAATCTTCTTGTCATGAAGAACTCATTAGGTCAGCAATAAAGTGATTTATCAAAGACTTGGATTTTAGCCATCAGCTTCACTTGTACAACAGAAGCAGCTGCAGTGCTTCGAGCAAAGGCTTACAAATTACCATTATAATCTTGTAAGCATGCCTCATCTACACCAGCCAGTTCCTAACCAGTGAAGTGGAGACTAAGAAATACAGTCCTTTCTGACCTCTATTATAGGCTGTCAGCCATCCAAATGTGATGCAATGAGTAGAGGAGATATTAATACTTCTGAATGGTGGTGAAAGGGAGTTCACATTCTGGAAGAGATGCTGGAAGCAATGGGAGATTGCTTTATGCAATCTTAGCTTTTCCTGAGCCTCCTCTGCCTGATCACACAAGCCCTGTTGCAGGGGAGACCTTTGCAGGAGTGGACAGCCTCTCGGTGTGTGTCAGTGGTCAGCTCGGTCTTATGCAGCACCCAACCTTATATAATCCAGCATGTGTCTAATGATATTTTTCGGTTCCCTCAGGTTGAAAACTGCCTTTCCCACATCTGTCAGAGTTGTGTTTCTGTGCTAATCCCATTCCTCCCTCTGCTGAAGCCGTCAGACCAGAGAAGAAAAGGCAGGGAGGGGGCAATGATTTCTTTAAAAAGTCAAAAGCCTGAGTTTCCATGGTCTGGAACATAGGATCAAGTTCATCAGCTTTTTCAGCCCATTGTGTGTACAACTGGTACTTTTTCTTGCAAAACAGATTTCATTTTCTTTACTAAGTCACTTTTCAGGCAAGAAGAAAACCCACTGCTAAGCACAGCTTCAGGAGCAAGCCAAATACGTGCCTACATACACATACTGTATTTAATTTTCCACTCTGCTCTACCTCTGATCCTTTCCCATCACCAGTTGGGTCTTGATGTCTCTCCTCACCACCTTTCCCCCTCTTCCACCATTTTTTTCCCCCATTGGAATTCCTTCTCCTTCTGCCAGCATCCCGCTTTCCCTCAGGACATGAACTCAGTTACATCAGCATTGAACTTTCAAACCTGTAATGTTCAAGTGGAGTCAAAATTAGTCAAAACAAGCTCATCCATCAATATCTTTGAATGTCAAGAGCTCTGAGGGCAGAGGTGGGGGTGGAAGGCAGGGACGCAGTGCATATTCAGGCAACAATGAAAATTTTGTCAAAGAGCAATTAAGCGTGCTCCTGTGACAGGTTGGCACTGCACTTCTTCTAAGGTGAGAGAAGTCATAAAACATTTACAGTTCACCGAGCACTAGCAGCATCAAGTGCCTTTTACATCCAGCCTGCATCTCTTCAGCAATCAGAGAAGACCCAAACCTGCCTTGTGCCAAATGGTAATTGCATTTTTAAATAACATTAATCACCTTTTATCATGACTTCTCAATTTGCCGAGTCAAATGTCATATTCTCTATTGCTGGACAGCCCTCCTCACTGCACTGTCAGCATTAATTAAACAGATGGATGGCATTTGTTATCATATATTTCAGCCACAAGACATAAACATAAATAAAGGAACTTCTTTCTTTACTAATATTAGTCAAAAATAATTTGTTCTTATCCAACCATTCATAAGAATTATGATAATAACACTATCTTTAAGAGTTTAATCACAGTGAAACCCCCATTCTAGGCAGAAGAATCTGTACTCCCTTCATATTCAGGGCTATTAAAGTTATTTCCACGTACACAAGATACAGTACTTTAACAAGCGAATCTGGCAGGATTCGGCTGCTGCAATCCTACCTGGTATGAAAGTCAGGGGCTGAATTCTAAGAAGCGATGAATTGAAAGAAAGCAGCTGAAGAGGCTGCTTGGCAAACAGCATGTATTTCCACTAAGACCCGAGCACACCGGGTAAGATTTGCATAAGGTGAAGAATATGACTGTAAGCCAGATATAAAAATGAAAAGAAAAAAACAGCATAAAGAATTGAATATCTGAAGACTAATGAGTGAGCTGATGCTCCCTGCATGGGTGAAGGGCTGAGTATGCTATTGACTGAGTTTTTGGACAATATGGGAAATCAAAGGGATGTCAGGGAGCTGGAGAACCAGCATTTTTCTGCATCCCTTCCTTTCCAAATGAGGTGAGTGAAGCAGAAATTTAATAACAGAGAAATGCTCATGCTTTCAGTGCTGGGAAAAATCCTTTTGTGTAAAGAAAGTGCTGTGGACAAAACAGAGTGAATGGAGGACTAAGAGCCAGTTTCTTAATGCAGTGCCTATCTGTGTGGGAACAGCTCCTGTTATTCTCCTGATTAGGCTACTCACCCCACAGAGGAGAGATCAGCTGCAACCACCAGACTACTCCTCACCAGCCATGACGGTTGCAGGCAGAGGGCAGGAACACAGTAGCTGATCTTTTATGTCAAATGATGCAAGACAGGTGAAGCAAAAGGAATTTTCCTCCATTAGTAGAAGGGAATATCAAAGCCCAAGCTTGCTGAACACTTGATTTGATCCCTAGTCGGCCCAGGAGATATCAACAGATATTTCAGTTACACCCAACACCCACAGGTGCTCAAAGAAGAAAATTTCTTATCCGTGCCTTTCCAGAGCAGGAGGCAAGGGAATAATTTTGGTCTTACTTTATGGTGGCACAAGAGTTACCTGACTTCAGAAACAGCCATCTCTGGCAGAGCTAGGACTGGAAGCCACAGCTCCTGGGTCCTGTTTCAACAGCACAAGCAGAAGTGCTGCCCCCCAGGCTGAGCATTTGCCCTGAGCATTTGTCCACATACCAAAGCTAGGGACAGGCCATCACATTTTACCTCCTCTCTAGCAATTCTGCAAATATCGATTAAGTCTGCGCCATTCACTCCTGGTTGATATGTCCTTCCAACAGCTCATATGGGAAATTTCAGATTGCTTTATTAAACCATCTCCTATACATTTACCTACCAGCAACCTAATAATGAGATGAAATTAAAATCACATTACCTTTATCTGCAATTATCCCATTACAGAAGCAGGCGAATGCTGCAGAGGCAGTCATCACATTTTTACGGCATAACTACTTCAGATAAAAATTACAGGGAGGCAGGTTTCCTATCTGTGGAGAGATAAAGTAGGTCCTTTCAGAGCTTTGGCCAATTTGTGACAGAAGGTTAAATGAAGATGTGCGAAGGCTAAAGTAAGTGTTTCCAGGTGACCTGCATTTTGCCTCCAGTGAAGCTTCTCTTTTCCCTTATCATTGCAGCCTTTGGAACCTGTAGAAGATTATTCAATAGGTGTTTTGTGTTTTTGTCTCTCAGCCAAGATCCATATTCCTCCAGGACAAGCAGACAACCCCAGAAAGTGAAAGGGCACCTGCTGCTCTCACTTTTTTGTGGAGGGCTAGTCCACCTTTTCTCGCCTCTCCAAATGATAGAAAAGGGCAGCTTTTATTTTGTAATACAGATGAGAAATGTACCCACATCACACTTCTTGTGTCAAGCTGATAGATCAAACTGGGAATGGGGGAGGCAAATGTAGGCGATGTAGACTGAAAAGAAGAGCATTAGCTAGACAGATGAGTTCAGTGAGAAATCAAGTAAGAACTGTCCAGTCCATTTCTCCACAGCCCCGGGCAAACATGAAACCATTCAGTCCAAAAACCATTCCTAAATCTTTTTTGTGTGCCTACTGCAAGCCATCCATTTCTCATACCAAAATGGGCATTTCTAGGCACCCAGTTTAGGGGTGAGAGACTGGAAGATCTGCCTTTTGTGAGGACTTTTGGGTTTCCTAGCTGTCTTGCAGAGCTGGGAGTGCCATGTTCAAAAACTCCACTGTTTATTCTAGTCTGCACTGAGGGAAAGCGGATCCCAGGCCCTTTGGAGCACCCAAAGCAAGAAGATTTACTTCTTGCTTGCCCTTTCAGGCTCATTCTTGTTTCAGAGCATTTGGGTTGTTTCTACTGAACACTGCAATGTTCTTGCCTCTTCCCACCCATGTAAATTGGAATTTTGTTTTGCAAAAATAGGACAAAATGCTTATTCTGCCCTTTCTCATGGAACAGAAGTCCTACTTCTGATCACCTCTCCCAACAAAGCCTCCATCCAAAGGGAAGATGTCCTTGAATACCCTCTTTTCCTTGATGAGTACAGAGCTTTCCCCATCTGCTCTCTGAGCATAGACACGAGCCCAAGCCTTGTGTCAACATGTTCCCAGCCTCCTTTCATAATATGGAAATGACAGTGGTTGCCGCATGCGAAGCTGAAATCAAATGAATAAATGGATGTCAGCAGACTGTGGGTAGAGACACAGAGGTTGCATAACAGAGCGACTACAAGTGCACAGATGCAGTGAAGCCAAATTGGGTGCTGAGTGGATTGTCAGGACTTGTTTCTGAGGGATGCACCTAGTCATTTCACAAGCACAGCTGTCAGCCGATGAATTATTCCCAGTGAATTAAGAAACAAAAAATGAAGTCCTCTATCCACCCAGTACTCATGCAGGCCAATTGGAGGGAATATTTTGTGACATCTCTAGGTAAATCAGATGGTGAATTATTATGGAATGGTTCCTTTTCCCTGCAGGAACAGTGTCTGGAGATATCCTACAAAATCTTTACTAAGTCAGTGTCAAACTCAATAATTCTCTCCAAAAAAAAATTATTACCAGCTGCATATTTGGCATTAATGTTCCACTAAGGGCATGACTGCATGGATAAGGACTGATAGACTTATGCTCCGTGCTCCGGCTCTGAGCTGGCCAGATGCAAACTAATTCTGTTCCAGAAACAGCCACATTAGCAGGAAGACAGCTTACTCCAGAAGGAAGGCCAAAATTTTTGCCACTCTACTGTTTTCTGAATGCCACAGTTTGTACCTCTTTGTCTCCCCTTCAGGTGACTTTCTTGCCTAGGAGTTCTTTAACCTGAACTGGAATGTTTTCTTTTTATCCTCCTCTCTTACAGCAGAAGATGAGACCCATACAAACCAACGTTGCTTTAACAAACATGGCAACAGCTTCTTAAATAAACAGCACACTTCTGCACCTCGTTCCTCTTAAACTGAAATGCTACTTCAGCTTCTTTGTGCCACTTCCCCTCCAAAACTGCAGCAGCAGCAAAGCAATCGACAAGAGCATGAAGTAATATCACGCACAGCAGACCTGTTTCATTCTGAACAAACACACAAATAACCTCCAGTTTGAGGAGGAGGAATGCACAAACACTTAGAAGCTAATTCTCAAACCTGGCAAGACAAAGGCAGAGTTAAAAGACTCAAAACACCTGAGCAAGCAAAACAGTCTCTTATTCCTCACTAAAGCAAACACAAAGACGAATCGCATTCACTTTTCAACCCGGCAAGCCAGCCATAATATATTGCCTGCCACAGCAATGATGATTGTTCTTGTGCTCTCCACCTCAGCCTGATATGCACTTGGCAGATTCATAACTCTTTCAAGCTCTCCAAGATAAACATGCGGGTGCTTGATAAATAATTTCAATTATAATGTTCCTGGGAGTGTCCAACACACTGCCCCTCACACCCAATCCAATGGTGGATTCGCCCCCCACCACCCCAGGGACATGGTCTGCAGGTCAGGTCCAAAGGGTCAGAGGTTCTTTGTGTTTTTGGAAGCCTCCTTCTATGAGGATGGGTTCCCTGTCATTCACAACTGCCTTAGAATCCTCCAATGCTCCCATCCGCAGGCCCAAAGGGACTGCAGTGGGCAGGGGGTGGTGTATTGTGTTGGCCACCAGTGCACGCAACAGGGACAGCCAAAGGTCTTGCTGCACGCTGGCCTCACTGGCATTTTTGGCAGCCCATCTGTCTTTCCCTTCTCTACACCCAGTGGCTGAGGACCTCCTCAGCTTGACGCCTGCTTCCCATTTCCAAACCCCAGCCTGAGCAATCCTCTTCAAAGGCTGAACTGCCACAAGTGGCATGTTTCATGGGGAAAAAAGTAAAACACCCTCACCCTAAGGAACCAAGCAGTTTAGAAAAGCCATCTCCCCCTTCACCCCTAAGCCACAGGGGACTTGCTCTGACAACCAGCCGTTATCAGAAGTGACTGTTGAGGTGGGAGGGGTACCCCACAGTTCAGACCTGCTACTTGTGGCTGCAGCTAAAGGCTGCCAAGAGCCAGGAGCACACAGGAGGGCAGACTGCATTTAGATAAGGGCAGGTGATCTGGTGGATTCATATCTTGATTGAAGGAACCCATTAGATTCACTTGTTTAATTGTGGAAAAAAAAACCCACAACAGTCTTTGTGTTTAGCATGCAGGAAAACCTGGGGGAGGACCGGGGACTGCACACGTGTGCACGCCTATAAAATATACTGCAGGTGTCTCATTTCTAAGACAGCAACCACCACAGTCAGAAGTGAGAATCTGCTCAGGACTATCACATCTATTGCTGCCAAATACATCTGCCCTTGTACAAAACACAGAGCAACTCTCCTCCAGCCTCCGTGCCAGCCATCTCATTAGTCCTGAGCTGAACCACGCATTGCAGCTGGGTGGGAATGCACCGAGCTTTGCATCCTCAGCTTTTGGATGACCCTTACACTGCCCTGCTTGCCCCAGCGAACGTACGTGCTGCAGTGTCGGAGCCAGTGAATTGTCCCTGACATGGTGTGTGTTACTCAGAGGGACTCTGCAGAGTCAAAGCCCCTGCTGTATCCAGGGGCTTAGCAAGACACCCCGCTCAGCACAGCTGGGCTGATCGGATACTGAGCCCAAGAGCCCATTTCAACAACATCCAGCAGATCCGGGATGGTTCAAATATTCCTAGTGAAATATTCTGCCTTTCACAAAGGATAATAGCTTCTGCAGCCTATGGAGCATGATAGGTGCATCTTGCATCCTTTACAGAACAGTATTGGCTGATAAACTGCCTTCATTTTACCGCACAACTTGGCCAAAACCAAGGGAGACACTTGGATCCCTCTCTTCTTGCATTTACTTCCCCCTCCTCCTCCCTACATCCTACTATTGCCAAGATATTATAGAAGTTCACCATTTTGTCCTGAATGATAGAAGAACGAACCAGAGTGTTCACATATATTCATTTAATTTTATGTCCTGGAGATCAGAAGTTAACACAATGGTTGCAGAGAAGGAAATTCTCCAGACAGTGAATACATCAATCACATTTAGGTGCCGCTCGTCCCACCCCACCAACCTCCTGACCGACATGTCTGGGGTGAGGCACTGTGGTTACCCTTTCCTCTGAAAACACAGATTAACCATTAGAGAAAAGGCAAAGAAAAAAGAGAAAAATCCATCAAAAAAGAGCAGGTACATTCTCACCTGCCTGGACCCAAAGTCTGTGTGGCCTCCAAGCTTCTTACAATAAGCAAGAATTATGGGGTACATTTGTTTTGGGAGTTTCTCAGAGGCATGTTGGGGAATGGCCTCCCATCCCATTGACTTCTTTTGTGTTTCTGAATAAAAAAAAAAGAAAGAAATCTCTTACCTTGTCAATATTGACCCTGATTTGTTAAAGGTCCATTTGTCAGGGCTAATACATTGCTGCAGTGTCAGCATATTGGGATTTACGCTTTCCTGTAAAGATGGGTTCATTTCAGAGACCCAAGGAACTTTAGTTACTTGACTTTGGCCTCTCCTTTAAACTCTGTTGCAGTCTAAAAACCACCCTGCAATCAGGCGCAGGGATTAACATGCCACACAATGTAGTGACACAGGGCGGTTTTCCACAAGGCGATGCTGGTAGTGAGACAGATCAGTAAGATGGCATGATCAGAAGAAACCACGACGCAGCAAATGACCCAGGGACTGCTCCCACCTGCCAGGCTGGTCCTGTCTTCTCCCTGCTTCAGAACCTCCCACAGGTCGCACTGAAACTGGGCTGCCTCCATCGTTGGTGGCAACAGCCCTGAGGGGACCCTTCCCACAGCGATGGTGAGCCTCGCTACCCCCCAGCCTGACTGCTGGGAGCCAGACCTTGACAAGGAATTGCTGCCACTGTAGCACGAAGCGTTTCATCTCCTCTAATGCTAACATGTTGGCACCGAGCACCCCAGCCAGGGCTTGGTCCTCTGCCAGCAATGCTCTTGCTCAGGCAAAAGGGCCACCAAATGGTGGCAAGCAGCTGTGCGCTGATGTCCACATTATTTCAGACGGGGAAGAATATCTGCTCTGTTTTCTCTTCAGTAAGGGTAGATGAGGTGTCTGACGGGCTGTTGTCTATCTGCACAAGCAGACTCATACTTAACCTGGCACAAGGGTCCCTGCCCACACATCTTGCTCCCCCCGCAACCCTGTACATGTCAATAAGAAAGCCTTTGGCTGCCTCTCTGCCAGAAGAGTGTGAAACCCTCCCTTGTCCAAAGACATGAACCCTGCTGCAGCCCAGGCCTCCTGCCCTAAGGGTGAATATTGTCCGTACAAAAGACCCTTCTAGTCCTTCCTGGCCATGCCTTCAAGATGAGTCTCCCTCCCGTTCTTGCAGTGTCCGCAGGTACTTGGCCCGTGCCATGCCTTACTCCGCTGCCTCTGCAGAGTCACTCTGATTTACACTGTGGTCTGCAAGAAGATCAGGCCCTCTGACTCCACCAGATATCTCATACCAGTCCTGAAAACTGACAGCAGACAGAGGCAGCTCCCGGCTAATGTCACAGCCGCAGCTTCAGCACATGGCGGGCAGAGTCTGACCTAGTTTTAACCCTGCTAAATATGCAAAGAAAGAAAATGAGAGTGTGCGAGGAAAAGCAGTCCAAGGTTTTCTCTATTTCCTAGGTAGTTGTCTGCTGCTTTATCTTTAACATTCATACTACATTGAAACATTTCCACTGCCAGGTCTTCTTATGGGTGTACCAAGAGAGAAAAAAACATGGTAACATTTGAAGGGTGGGCTGTTTGGTTTTGGGGATATTTTTTTGTACAAGCTTATAGGAAAGTGGAATTTTTCAATATAAGAAAGATTTAAAAAGCTTTTTGCTATCTGCTTTTTGAGCAGAAATCTGTCTTCAGCTGTTTACCTTTCCATTTTGCTTGATTTTTGCAGTCTTTTTGTTTTTAACTTAGTCACTGAGAGCTAAATGCTACCCTGACTATCATTCTGACAGGCCTTTTTTGTTTGTTTGTTTTATTTTTAAGAAAATGGATTTTTGTGCAGTTGGCTTTATCTTTGTTTCAACATCTGCCTTTCCGTTTGCATTTCTGGTTCACTTCCACCCTAGAAAACACTCAAACTTCAGCTTCTCCTCCCAATTCTTTTATAACTCTAGACTATTTGTGTAGTACATAACTACTTCATTGCTATGGAAACACTGTTTTGACTCACCCGCACAGTTCAGTATACCTGTTTTTTGGCACCTTAATTTCAATACAAAACTGCGCTCACCGACAGTGCAGAGGGCTTTATGAAGGGTATGTGTGGCACAGCGTTCTGGTCTGCATCCTTCAGTTAGTACTGAGCCCCCTCAGCCAGGATCTGGTGACGCCCGAGATGTAAACGTGTCCTGTGAGTCTGCGTACACACCTGAGGCTGAGCTATGACACACCATGGCAAGATGGTGAATATTGCCCAGCATAGGGACCATAAGAACCTGTGGCAAAAAGAAATAGAAACCCTCTAAATATTTGCTACCAGCGATCATGAGAGAAGAGATGCTCTTCTCATCCAACACACCTAGATGAATGGATATCCCCAGTGTAGAGCCAGTTTCCGTACTGGAAAACATGAGCACTGCAGAGCAGAGCAAGTGGAGAAACGTGGGGAAGACATCACGAAGAGGAACCTCCTGGGGAGGAAGAGGACAGCAACGGGACACAAAGATACAACTGGGGTTTGAATGCGCTTATGCTGCATGAAGGGCACTGCCACTTGATAGCACACGTGGAACTAGTCTCAGACGCGGACATCCTTGTCGGAGTGGTTAAGAAAAAAAGTCAAGGACAGGAAACCGTGAAAACCATTAATCAGTAGACCACAAGTGGTGTTGTTTCTGGCATAGGTTGAGACAATGCTGTTCGTTACGAATCCTACGAACATTCCTGACCTTGCTCAGGAAGGCTCTAATTAAATGATTACATCCCTTGACTTCAATAGAACTCAGGCATATGCTTATATGCTTTCCTCAGCAAGGCTTTTTTCTGAATCAGGATCTCCATGATTACAGTCAACTAATTATTTGAAAAGCATTTTCATCTGGGCTCCAAGCAATCAAATTAAATACAATTAATGTGGGTTTGGCAGGAGTCCATGCAAACAAAAGTTGCTGGTTTTGCGCAAAATTGGGAAATAATTTTTTTTTCTAATAGTCTGACGTATGAAGTCTGCTGGTGCAGTTTTTCACCGTTTTCCCAACTTTTCCATTTTGCTGCAAAAGTGTTGATGCTATTCTGTTCTGATAAATGAAGCCCAAATCTCACAACATCCTGTCTTTAGTACAAGACCTTGTAGGAACCATAGATGGAGAAAGAATAAATTGTTATGGTTTGCAGTAAAAAATAATAAAGACAAAGAGCATGCTGAAAATAAATTAATCAACTGTATGCCAGTTTATCAAAACAGATACAGCAAGCCAATGATGTAAAACACAAGGCATTAGCAGCTATGGGAAACTACAGGTAGGAAGGCAAACTGAATAACACAAAGCAGAAAAACCACCAAGAGTATACATAAAACCATACTGAAAACCAAACCTCATTTTGGACAGAAGTGCAAACAAGCATACATTAACCTTCTAACGAAGCTCACAAGTCTACTTGTCCCTTCACTCAGTACTTCACTATGAAATTCACTTGACTTGTCCCTCTGAACCGCTATCCTTATGGATCATTTTTCACAATGAAGTAGGGAGTAAAGCACATCTAAACCTGAAGGCAGTGTGCGTCTATTTCTGGCTCACTGAATTAGAGTGCATCCTTTTATAGAAGAATTTTGATGCAAAAATCATGAGACTTCATGGCTGTAAAACACATGTCAGTTATAGAAAGGACAATAATTTGGAAATGCCATGAAGCTGTGTTAGAAGAAAGATCTATCTTTATTAAATCATAATTGGAATAAGGAGTCAGACTGATGGATGAAATCTTTAGTAAGCAGAGGGATATGAATTTTTGCAATATGCTGAAGCAATGCAATAGCCGAAGCAGTCATCGTAAATATTAATATTAGTTACAGACAGAGATTAATCTCTCAGGCAGAACTTCAGGATAAAATATTTGAGTTGATGCAATGTCACAGGGGATGGCAGTATTCATCATTCTGCTCTCAACAAAAGGAAGCAGTCCTCTTTACTTGGAGGTCTTCATGGAGGAAAACCCCCTTCTGCTTCTGGGATGCCCCAGAGATGCACGCAGTAATGCAGAGCTGTGAGCCCACCAGTTCAAGCCACTGAGTGCTGCAATAAAGGCAGCCCAGCTGCCTCCCAGCTCCAGATGCTCCAGCCTCATGGGCAGCAGCTGGAAGGCACCAGCCAACGGGACGGCGATGCAGCCTGCAAGATACGGGGTCCCTCACGCAGGCTTGTTCCAGGCTCTTGACACAGGCTCTAGATAATAAAAATTGTGTGAGTGTTGTCATGTTAGGCACTTCAGAGCTGTTTATAGTTTGCATATTTTTGCATTGTTATTGCACAATTAAGCTGAAGACTTCCAGACCAAGCTGTCCCAAAAGCACAAGGAAATTCAGCGGTAGTCAATTTTCAATCCTGTTAATTGGTCAGAAGGAAAAAGAGAAACTGTTGGGCCAATGTGTGCCATGCATGTTAGGAAGGTGCAGTTAGCAGTTTCTTTTATTAAGAATTAAATCTTTTTCAGGGTAGCAAATGTATATTAAGTGACATCAAGTATCACTTGTATAAAATGACACTTTCCAAGGACTACTGCAGAACTGGTTTAGACTTCTCTGAGGTTCCAGCAAGATCTCTTTTTTTTATATCCCCAGCATTTTGTCTAAAAACACCTGTCCCATCAAGTTATTCTTTCAACTAAGAAAGAACTGGAGAAGGGAAACAGATGTCTGATGCATCCTCAACAAGAATATAGGAAAGCGTGACAAGAAAACATATGCCATGTATTTTTTTATGGCCTTTTCTTTCTGTTACTATTATTAATACCATGCAAATAAAGTGCACTGGGATCTTTAAACATCTTCTAACCATTCAATAAATCATTTCACAGAATAACAAATTCAGTACTGTGAATCAGCCACACAAATTTTACGACTTCTTTTAGTGTTTATGTCACATCTGGAAGCCCATTGGACATGCATGGTACTTTGGTGCACCTTTGGAGAGCGATTCTTGGCTTTGAGGACGCCCTCTCCTCAGCCCTCCATGCCTGTGGTGAGGACCTGTTTCTACTGAGAAGCAGGAGCGGGACACGCTGACCACGTCTGGTGCTGTGTTGCACAGCAGAGAAACTGCCTCGTGTTCTTGGCAGCGAGTCCTGTGTTACACAACTGCAGTTCAGAGGTTACAAAGGCAAAGGCTTTGCCAGCAGCCTCAACACTTCAAAGCAGTGGCAACAATTGTTGGATCAAACAGAGAGGAAAGAAGTTGCCTCTGGGTCCCCAAAGCAAACTGGAGTCTCGGAAGCAAAAACAGGATCCAGAACCTTACTGAAGAACAATGAGAAAAAAACTGCTCATTTTTGTGGAACAAAAGCCTGAGTCCTCAAGAAACTCTCGAAGCTGCTTCCACATCCAATCAATATTTTCTCTAGAACATATGGAATGAACCTCAGCCAACTTCCTCCCCCAGACATTCCTGTTTCTGACTATCCTTAGAAAGAAGCAAGACAGCTAATTCAACGAATCTCATTCATACTTATGGGAGTCACCAGGCTTGGAGGGACAGTCTCACCATCCAGTTTTCCTGACTCAACAAATGACTGCAGATAAGCTTAGCCACAGAGACATCCATACATATGGTCTGAGCTCACAGCAGATGCAAGGCAATGTCACACAAGCTCAGACCTCTAATGACAGACAGAAGATCTGAAGACTGAAAATTCTGACAAGTGCAAAGGAAAGAAGGAGGAAATTTAAGACTGGTCATAGATGACACAGGGTGGAGATGAAGCCTGGTCTACAAAAGCCACCAAAGCAAGGTGGAATTCCCATTCCATACAAGCCTAACTCTTTCTTACAGTCAGGCCCAAAGTCACATCAGCTTAGGAACAGACCAAATAACCTTGGCTGAGGCACGATGCCAGCAATTTGGATTTGCTTGCATATGACCAAAGTAAATGCTCAGTTTAAGTATATCTCCACAGACCATTTTCTGCTCTTCTCTCCCTCCTGCTGCAGCAAACCTCCTCAAAAGTTTTTTAAGAAACTATTTGCCGCAAAATTAAAGCTAATGAGGCTCCTTGAAGAGACGAAACCGCCTCCATTTCAACTTCAACGTCTTGAGGCTCAGACTATTCTTTGAAACCGAGGATTTTCAATTCACATGCTGCCAAAGAAAATTTGCTGAGGATAACAGCCTCCTCAGCAGCAACAGAGATGGTGGGTGTTCATCTCTGTGCTTCAACAAAGGGCATATCATTTTAGCTCACATGATCACTGAAATGCGCTTATGCAGAGGTGTCTGACTTTGAAACCTCACTTGATTTTAATGGCATTTATACCCTAGTTGATAGGATGTGCTCAGGGCACTTATGGGCATTTAACTGAGAATTCAGACACAATTCTGCAGACAACTTCCTACACTTTGATATAATTTGTTAGTTTGCTTTAGAAACAATCCTGCGGTTAGCACAATTCCACCTGGGAAGGAGCGTGTGTGCTGTCTTCCTCTCCCAGGCTCTGGAAATATCAAGAAACATAGTGATTTTAAATATTTTAGAAACTCTGTGTCCGCAACAATAACTGCATTTTAAAACTTTGATGGCCATTTAGTATTTACACAAGCATTTTAAAGGGTAAATTTCAGATCACAGCAACCTGTATGTTAATTGCCAAGGTTCATTTGAAGATGTGGTTTGAAGGCCTCTTATAGGAATTTGGAAGAGAAGAGGATGTCCTAAAAAGTGAAGCCAAGTTTTTCCCAGTGTGTTGTACAGGTACAATGCTACCTTGCTGGGAGTTCATGGCAATAAAGGCAGTAACGAAAAAGAAATACTGATGCCTTAAATTCTGAAAAGTAATGTCTGACTTGAAGTTCATGTTTGTGTGGCAGATTGTCGTATCACTGGCAATCCCAACCACTGAATTTCTATGTGCATTAAGCAGCAGCCTTTGTGGCAGCACATATTTTATACTCCTCTCTGTCCTGAAACCCCACAATTTTCCATTTGTATGACATTTTACTGCCTCTTCATTATATACCCAGGAAGCAATGCTGATGGATTAGCATCGCATCCAAAACAGCAACTGGCATCATCTCAAGACTCATGTGATTTACAACAACTGCTAAGTAAATTGGGATACTTTTTTTAGTTCCTACTCTTCCTTTTTTGAAAATAAATCTTAAGAAAATACAATCCCAAAGGCCTAAGAGGCACACATTTACAGATGACAGCAGTGGGTCATAAATGACATCTTTTCCTGGTACTATTTATGAGAGCCAAATAAACTGAACATATTATGAGCCATTTATAATGTTCTTCAGCAGAACAGTCAGCCAAGAGACAGAGCTGAAAGCCTGTTGTAACAAAAGGTATCAAAATGAGGAGGAGAACAGTATCTATAATTACTACTCCGGTGATAAAACAAGTATAGTACAGCAGATGGGTTTAACACAAGATCACTATTAAATAAAACACTGGCCCGAATGCCAAGGAATGAATATTCAAGAGGGAGTGAATTGAGTGAAAGTGTATAAAGGCAGCAAACGTAGCTCTGCTAACCTAGAAGTTAGTTGCAACTCTAACCAAAAAGATCAAAACCCACATAATTCTCCATGTTGGTTGAACAGCCCCTCTGCAGACAGAAACCTTCATGATTAGGTATTAATCAACGCTTACACAAATGACAGGACTAAGCACATTGATGGCACAGGATCCTGACCATGTCACACTGATAAGAAAACATGTAAAACTCAAAACCAAAACAAACCCCAAACCTAACAATATCATTTTGCAGAGCTTTTTCACTTACCACTTCATAAACTTTTCAGTTCTTCATCAGAAACACACACTAATTCATCTTTTTGGCAGCCTCATAGTTGTAGAACATTGTTTGACAAAACACGAGCCAACTTACAATCTAAAAAAGGGTTTCTTTTCATTTTTAGAAGTTTTGAAAAATATTTTATGGTCAGAAGGAAGGCTGGAGTTAATTAAAGGTAATAAGGCTGCACCATGGAATATGGAGCTTCAATGCTCATGCTTTAGAGCAGGGCTCCAGCTCTCAGTGGGTTTGGAAGCAGTAGAAAGGATGCCACCACTAACAAGGCATTTTGAATAACTTTTTTTTTTGGTCAACTTGCAGTGTTTTATAAATTAAATGTTTCTGTAAAATGTAATTTCAATATTACCTGTGTAATATCTTCTTTATCTTGAGACTCAACACTTCAAAGACACACTTCAAAAGCTTGAGACTCACCTAGTCAGCTCTCTAAGATCATTTAAACTATGCTATGACATGAACAAGGAGAGGACAAACGGCTGTAACAGCAGAAGATACAAATTCAGAACCAATGTGTACATTACAATGTAATTTCAGAGTTAAAAGGCATTGATCATCATAAAAATTCAAACCTAAAATACCCAAACACTTTCCCAGTGACCCAACATACCCCATAGTCTCAGGCTGCACCAGACAAATCCCTCCGCAGATTCTGCGATTGGGAATACAAACAATTCACCAGCGACTCTCAAGCTGCCTGGACTCCCAGCAGGTTAGCTGAAGTATTGGGAAAACATGAGTGGGGTCTGATAAACTAGACAATGTTTAAGAGTTATTTAAAAAATCTGTTTAAAGTAAACAGTTTCACAATCCTTAAGTTAACAGTCTCTACACATTCCAAGAACTAAAAGATGGGAGACATATAGTCTTGGTGATAAGTGTGTGTGTATATATATATGCATGTATATATACACATATAAACACACACATATATATGGCACCAACAATCCCAACAACGGCAACAGAGTTGTTGATGCCCTGTCTTGATTTTACACTGTTGCACATGCTGAAGAACCAGTGATACAAAACCCAGATGCAGTAACAACCCCTGCTTCTCCTAAACCCTTAGCTTCTGAGTATCTTGGGGAAGAAAATTTTATATTGGAAAACTAGGAACCTGTGCTTTAAGGCTTTCCAAATGACTAATATATTTTTAAAGTCTGGTTAATACATATTAAATGGGTGGCCCTTGAAGGCTGTAACCTGCAGTTTACTAATTTAGACAGAGATGAATAAGTAACATTAAGGTGTGTCTCCTCCTTTATCTTATCACTACACTCATATGTATGCTTTGTATGGAAAACTTTATTTGATAATAAAAATAGCATTCACAGACTTTCTCCTTCTTTGTTGCTACATCATATACATAGTGTCTGTTCCAAGGAAAGAAGCTTGTACTGGGTAAGTCCACATCTACTCATACTAGTGTTATGTATAAACCCAATAAGTCAAATAAAGCTATGAACAATGTAGTATTTATATATGCATAGTGTTTTATAAAAAAGATTGGCCCACATACTGCTTTTCATCAACACAGAAAAGAGCATTATGTCTATAGCACATTGCAAGAAATGATGATTGAAGAACATAGACTGCATACAAGTGCTTAATAATACATAAGCAGGCCCACCATGAAAAAAAGAAATGATATTCAAACCAACAAAAGCTTTAGAATTACTTATATAGTCTCCCATTTTAAAACAGCTTTACATACCTGATTCAGTTTACATTAAAATATATCCCCTGAATCAATTTGTTCCATTTTCAGAAATATAAACAATCACATTCCTCACAGCTAAATTTTGTCATAAATCTTCTTTTATACAAGAAAAAGGCAACAGTTTTGTTTTTTTTTTCCAACAGGCTCTATTAATTACAATTTAAACTGTACACACAATGATCGGCCATCTTCTTTCTTGGTTTTGTTTTTACAGTACCATGGCAACAACAGTGATAGACTTGCAATGTTTTTGTGTTCATATGGAAAATGTGAAACAGTATACATGTACACACCAATGCACTGTAAAAAGCAGCAGTTTACTTCAGTGGTCCAACAGTAACGGCAAACATTTTGGCTCAGCTAGGCAGTAATCCATTAAAATCTTATACCAATACTACAGCAGACTTACCACACAACTTGCAAATTTAAAAATACAACTTAGAAACTTGCAGGTTTCCCTTTTGCTGCTGTTCTTAGAATCAAATTTACAGCATATAACCAGTATGGATAGGCTTCTACAACCAGGTTGTCCCACTGATTGCCTCTTTTTGCCTGTGTTTTTCCTTTGATACATCTTTCTTTTTTTTTTCTTTTTTTTTCTCCCTTTTTTTTTCCAGCAAGTGCACTCCTTTTGTCTCAGTAAGGATGAACCAGTAAAATAAAAAACTTAAATATAGGGCGAGAAGAAGAGAGAGCTTTTGAAATTTGGCAAAATAAGAAAAGCCCACTGGTTTTGCCTGAGCAGAAGGAATACACCTACTCCAAGAGGGAGGACTTTGCTCCCACCGCATTGTGCCTTGTCCCGGGATCCCAATCCCTTCCCTCGCTTCAAAGCAGACAAACAATACCATGCATGCTCGGGTTGCTGTCCATATACATCTAGAAGATGAGTAGGGCTGCGGCGGCTGCCTTAATGAAATATCATTAAATGTTGCTGAGGCTAATGAGAGATCAACAGTCTACGTTAGTGTGTGACACAGGCATGGTGGTTACCAGTCTTTCTGCCTTCGCGCATCCTGTAGAGGGGGCCTGAAAGTATAAAGTGTTCACGGAACAAACTAGAAATTCCTTATCGTAAATCATCTTGTGCTGTGTGGGTTTGTATTTTGTTTTATTATTTATTATTATTATAAATATCCTTCATTGAAACAGTAGTCTCTTCAAACAGTTCTTGCAATTTTAGGAACATTTGTCTCTTTTTTAATTCCTTCAGCAGGAGCGCTCCATTCCTACTGAGATGAACAATTTTCTTCCTTCCCCACCCCCAACCCTTAAAAAATTTCCTACGTACAGTGTAGCAGTGAGTCACTAGAGAACAGTCTGGATCAAATTATTCAAACTTGGTCATAAAATCCTTTGCCTATATTATATTACTGGCTACCCCCATTTACTATATTGGGGAGGGGGGAAAGTAGCCCAATAAAGGAATTATTCTTAAGAAATCTACAAAGAATGTAGAAACAAAATTTTATAATCCTTTAGGACCAACATTTGGCAAGTAATTAAAAAAAAAGAATACACTGAAAAATACTTTCTTTAATATTATACATCAGGCACAACACTTTTTTGTTTGTTTGTTATAAGATTTCATCTGCATAAAAGGTTTGTAGGATCAGCAGGTGCCGGATGTCTCCTCGCCCATGAAAGCCGGATGGTTTCAGCTCCCGCACTCTCTCCTCCGCTCCCGTGGCATGGGGAAGGCGACGGGGACCCCGGAGGAGCCCCTCAGATGCTGAGGTCAGTGCTGCACTCCTTGTACGGCCGCCTGCGCTGCTCGGGCGGGTGCCTGCGGCTCGGCTCGTGCTTCCAGCCGGGGTCTTCCCTCTCCCGGTGGCCGACTCGCTCCTCCCTGAGCCGTCTGTCGGGTGACCTCTCCCTCCGCCGGTCAGACGACTTGGCCCGCCGGTCCAGGGAGCTCTCTCTTCTCCGATCGGGCGACCTCCTTGGCTCCGTGAGTCTCTCCAGCGACCGCCGGCGGCGGCTGGGCGACCGCTCTCTGCGCCTCTCGGGGGAGAGGTCTCTCCTCCTCTCGTGTCGCTCCCGCCTCTCCAAAGTGTTGTCAGCGCTCCTCGTCCCTTCCCTCCGCTTTTCGGGAGACCTCCTCTTCTGCCCGTTCACCACCGCCCTCTCCGGCTGTCTCTCGTGCCTTCTCTCCGGCGACCTCTCCGTCCTCCTGCCTGGCACGTGGTCGTTGGTTCTAGAAGTCCCATTCCAAGTGTGGTGCTCATTGGGATGTCTGCTAAACTCTCTGCTGCCTTTTAGGTCTCTAACGTAAGTCCGCTTGTCCCCATGTTGTGATGATTTGTGAAGGTCTGGTGGATAACTGGACTCCGATGATGGGTGCTGCCGTCGGTCGGATGGCACGGGTTTCATTTCCGATACATTTTGTGAACCTGTGGTGGGACTGTTCCTGTCACTGCTGGGGTCTGAAAGAAAATAACAGCAAAGCGTTTGGTATCGATGCCTTCCGTGGCGCTGTGACACCACTTATCACTCTTCAGACTTCATTAGTGACAAAAACAAACAACTGTTAAAGCAGTCAGCGAAGGCTAACCAAAGCTTTTGTTAATTTAACTGTGAACAACGAGTTACAGGTTAGTACTGGTGCTGCTCAGTTCGTTAGCCGTGTTTTGGTCCAAGCCGATATCATCTTTATGCTCTTCTTGTCATGGGGCATTTTACATTTTCCCCAAGCCCAATTCATAATGTTTCGGTTACACTACTTTCTTTCCAGTGGAAAAAAAAAATATTGTAGTTCGGGTTGTTGGCTGTTTTTTTAACAGTTTCCAATAAAGAGGGCCTTTAGGAAATTATATTTTTTCTTTTAAGTCTTTTGAAAGAACTGCCTTCCAGGTGTGGGAGGCCTTGTTTCAAATAGCAGAAAATGTACAGAAAATAGAATTGATTATTAAGTTTTCACCTCATAAAATAACATTTTGAAGGTGTGAGAATTAGACTGTAATCATGCAATTTCCATTTCATTTAAGACATTACTTAATCTCACTTAGTTCTACCATGTTATGAAAAGTCCTAGGGTAGATTTTGGTTTTGCCACAATGATTCGAACAACAATGACAGAAGTTATGATTTTTTCATAACAAAGCAATGGAAAGATATTGTAATATGTAGGATGGCTTTGATTAAAACCTAATCTCCAGTTCATTATTTTTCATGTAGTATTTCAGGTAAAATACAGCTGAGCTACCTCTGCAAGACAAACTGCAAAGCAGAAGAAAAAAAACAACCCCAAAACTAAAAACCAGCCCTGCGCTGTAGCTAAGCTTCAATTACTCACGTCATTTGTAACGGATGTTTATGAATGATTCATTATAGACATGGCAAACATTAAAGTAGCTGCGCTGACTTAATGCGAGCGTTGCTTTTATTTGCTTATTGTTTTCTTTTTTAAAGTAACTTCTGCACAGCAGCTCAGCTGGCGTTAGCTACGCTTCCTGCAGGCTTCCTGCCGCTCGCACCGAGACACCCACCTCGAGGTGGGCTGTCCTGATGGCAACGACTGAAAACCCTCACAAACACTTGTGGGGACAGATTTTTTTTTTCTTTTTTTCTCCTTTTTATCTTCCCTCCCCTGAGCCAAACACTCTACATGCTCACTCCTCCTGCCATCACGCCAAAGCGTCTCCCATTGGATGGCATTTCCATTCCTTAGCTTGGGAAGGTCAGTGTGTGCATGGGCCATGAGTTTTATGATTTCCAGGTGAAATCCGTGTTGCGACTCACGTGTGTGCATTTTTGCTTATTAGCATTTTCAGGCAGCAGCTGGGGACCACACCGCTTTTCCATAGCTGTAAGCACGTGGCTTGCGGCAACCTGGCTATCGCACAAGGTACGAGCGAGGTTTAAACGTGTCCTGTGGTGTACTTACAATTCAGGGGACGCAGGGTGCTCGGAATGAATTGCTGTACATATAAAATATAGCGAAGCGGAAAGCAATGTGAGGGAATTAGGCCACAGCACAAAAACACCTAATATTGATTTTAGCTACAAACCGTAGTTTGATTATGGCCCATAAGGTAGAAGCAAGACTCCCCGAGCTTGTCATTTCTCATACATGCAGCGATATTAGGAGGTATCATCGCTGAGGAAGGAAGAGCCCAGCACCAAGAAAAGTAAGAGAAAGAGAAAGAGAAAAGTAGAAAATTTAGATTCCCTATAATAAAGATGAAAGAAAGAAAAATCTTCATATTTTATCTTAGAATAAAGAAAGTTTATTTTTCCAGTCAGATTGCCTAGGCTTCACCCAAATATAAGGCTGCAAAGACAGCAGTTGTTATTATCGTGACATAAAGAGACATCTAAGAGGTGATTCAATAACCCAGACAACGAGAGCATCCATTCTAAAAGACAGCCGGAACAGCGACACAGAATGTCATAGAAAAAACATTAACAATCAAACAACAATGAAAAATAAAGTCCACCAGAGACCACAACATTAAAAATAAGTACAAAACTCATTACAAAAATATACAGCCTCATAGAGAAGCACGTTCCAATCGAGTCAGAAAAATATTGGAACTTAACATTATTAGAGGAACCATTTGTGACTGCAGCGAACAGAACAAAGAGAGGAAGGAGTCCCAAATGTTACAAGGATATTCTTTACAGTAGTGCAACCCCTGTATATTAAATCCTTGCTTGGAGAATGAACGTTTAGTGGTTTAGCATTAGCCAAAAGAAAATTAGTGGTGGATTTCCATCCTCAGTGCAACAGACATATGCTTTGAGAAGTGAAGCACTTAATTTACAGGGTATTTATGCAGTCTAGCATATGATACAGTACTGTACATCCAAAGGAGCATAGGAAAAGACAAAAGTAGAAAGAACATTACAGAATTTCAGTGCCATCATTGAACCTTCTGGTGTGCTATTTATATTACAGAAGTGTAAACCCACAACTTCCCTTCTGTATTGTTCAACACTTCAATTGTTTGTTGGTTATCCTCTGAATTGGTCATTTTAAGTTAAATAATGAGCAGAGTGAGCAGAAACTCTCAAACATGGTACAGTAAATGAAAAGAAAATCTAGTTCATAAATTGTGCAGAAGGGTTTTGTTTCTGGTTTTAGGACATGGAGTGAATGATAAACACAGAACTTACTGACACAGAAATAACCCAAATACAGGGAGAAAAGTATAAAGGACATCCCTTCAATCATCAGTTTCTATAGAAACCTCAAAGACCTTTGGTTGGGAGTAGCCCTCCATCGAGGGCACAATATTTGACAATTATCTCAAATAAATAAGACATAATTATAATATTAAATAGTGTGCTAAGTTAAGCCACCCAGCAATCCAACCTCCAGGGAAAGAAAAGGAAATCTAATGCAATTCTTAGTAAGAAACGAGGACTGAATGTTTCCCCCAAGACAAACATGAGAGCACCTTTTCATAACCTCCTCACCTTTTCAGACCTTACAAATTAACTAGTTGAAACCAGCAGACAGCTTAAGGGGGGAGAAAAGGGCTCAGGAGGCCAAATCAATATATTTTCGCAGTAAAGCTTTTTTTTTCTTCTTCTTTTTCTTAAATAACTTTATAAGTATTTACATAAATATTAAGGGAAGGCAAAAATCTCATAAGCTATCTCGGCATTCATGTCTATGGATACAGACAGGAACTAAGAGAAAAACCTAACAAAAAATCCAACACTGCTTCAGATTAGTAACTCAGGATCCCAGTTTTTGCATTGATTAGAAGTAGAGACCTATTTGAAACAACAATTCAGCCACTGAGAAACAGTTTGGCACAGTTCAATAACATTCCTTGTTTGGCTGGACAAGACAATACGTTTGTTTTGTTTTGTTTTGTTTTCCTCTCTGATCACCAAAAATACTGCTATGATGATCTTGCCTTACACTGCGCCCCAAGTCCATGAAGCAAGCAAAGGATGAAATGTGTAGAAAATTCAGCACAAGCGAGGCAATTAACCATATGTTGCAAAGGTTGGTAAGACACTGGTGAGAAAGGAAAATAAAAAAGAATTCCCGCTTCAGATCTTGAGACAAATCATTCATGGAGTGATGCCAGGGAAGAAAGGAATGTTTTCATAGTTTGACCCACCATATTCTGGGACAGAGCCATCTCCACGTTTCAGAAACAGGCGGACCCTGCGGCCACCGTTTTTAATCAGTTCGATGGCACGAGCATGCTTCATGTTCTTGGTAGTTTCTCCGTTGATCTCTAAGATTTCATCACCAATCTGTCAATGTAATTAAAGAAAAGAATCTAAGATTAGAAACAAGCCCCCAAAAGGGTCCCCACCAGCACGCCACAAGAAAATGGCCACAGCAAAGGCAGAAGAAGAACTATCTGCCAGGTGAAGCTAAATACGCCCAACTCCTTCTAGTGACAGTCCACAAAAAACAGTGTGCAGGGGCCTGGGAGACATGAAGACAACAGGGAAAGCTTGACATATCAAAATATTTCATTGCTGTTCCATAAAACCACCTTGTATTACTGTATTGCTCAATAACTAGAGCTGTGTTAGAACTGGTGTTGTTTTATTTTATTTTGATTATTTGTAAAGTCTTTGGTCAAAGTGGTTGTTTGTTTTACAGCCTGCTATAACTGGGATGTTCAAATAGCTTTTTCAGGTCTGATTCTCACTTGGATATAGATAACTACTATGAAGCAGTAAACGTGCTTTTGTAAATATAATCATTTATTGGGACAGGAAAACAGGGCTTGGAAGAGCTTGTCAAAGCATTGGCTTCCACAGGGCAGGACAGATTTATTTTCATCAGCAAAAATTTTGGACCTATAAATCTACCCATTGCAAAGGAATTTTGAAAATGCCCTTTGCATGATAGATGTGGAGAAGAAAAAGACATATGCTGTAAAGTTATCATGCATTCTCTAAGAGAGGAGCAAGGAATACAGAAAACTTGGCAATTTAATTTTTCTGTAGGCATTTTTTAACACGTCCTTGTCATAATTTTTATAATTGAGATGATATGTGAAGCTAATATGAATACTAATCAAAAACTACACCATAATTTTGCAGTCCATGGGTTGGTATAAATGCTCCCTCACCACTCTGTACCCCAGCAGAGGAGAGGATCACGTGGGACACCCTAATTCTCTACTCACGACTCCAGCTTTAGAGCAGCTGGCAAAGATTGTGGCTATTACATTTTCATTGCTACACATATCTTTGTTAGGCTTTAAAAGTCAGATTACGTATTAGAGTTTGGAAACCCGGGATGGAAAAAGGGGGTGAAATCTTGCAATGAACACACATGTTAGAGACTGTATACAAAGAGTGCAGAAGCCACTGACAGAAGTAAATAGAAACCACTGCTTCTTTCAGTTAACATTTAATTTTCCTCTTAGCTGGCACAGCAGAAGGCATGCCTCTAGGGCAGAGGCAGGGAAGTCAGCTTACTGCAAAGAAGTGTGTCTTTAAAATCTGTTTGTACATACCCTCATCTTCCCACATCTCTCAGCTGGACCATCCTCAGCTAGCCGCAACACGTACAGATCCATGTTATACTCCCGGCCACCTCGAAGGCTAAAGCCAAACCCTTTGGCTCCTCTTTCCAGCTCAACAGTGTAAAAGTCTTGGTCCTGCTGGAGGGAAGACAACATATGTGCAATGGAACAGAAAATGAAATGCTGCTTTACTCTCATTTTTAAATTATTCAACCAATTCATATTATTATTATTTTTGTTACTCATAATTAAAAAAAGAAAATCAATTGAGTTTTCACACACAGACTAGGATTTCCTGCTTCCTCAGATCCCACCCTGCAATGTGGAGTGCAGGCGGTGGTCTGCAAAGAGCCATTTGGATGAATGGGCTTGGCCAAGCCCCACATATTTTTAGGCACCTCTATTCTAGAACACCTCCTGTGCCCAGGGCAGAAAGGCGCTTTTCTGAAGGGTGGTTAGCATTCTACCAACTGCAAAAGAAGTCTAGGGCAACCTCACCTCCAGTGCCAGGCTTTAGTCAAATATCTAATGGTATCTGGGATGACTCTATGCCACGGTGCTGGCTTTTCCTTTTTGTTACCACCTCATCTATTCCTTTGCAAGAAGCTCAGAAGTATGCGCACTGTTTTTCACAAATGCTGTTAGCGTAGGGATGTTTTGAAGTCCCTAATGGAAGAGGTTCCTTATAGGATGGCCAGTGGCAAGGAAAATTAACAGTGAGGTAGATAATCTCTCTAATAAGATGCCGTCTGCAAAAGCTGGAACACTCCAGCTATTGCCCCTTATTGAGTTTTCCTCTTTTTTTGTCCTCTGAATTTATCATTTGCACACAACAGTACTTTCTGGAGAGGCCCCTCAAAATATAAAATTCAATAAACAAACACACAAATTATTACTGTTGTAAAAA
>VZTV01049384.1:983-11201 GCA_013400875.1 Anhinga rufa
AAATGTGCATTCCGTTCTTAATGCACAGGATAAATCTTTCATACAGAATATATCATAAACATTAAGAATTTGAACAAATCAATCTTTCCAGGATTTACTTAAAATAATTAACACATTGCTACTGAAAGGTAACATAACCTGTTCCCTTATACATAAACAAGAATGCATCGAAACGACAGAACAAAATCCCTGAACAATTTTGGATACATCTCCAACTGGCAAATACCACCTGACAGTGTTCCCTGAACTACCACAGCTTTCACCTACAACATACATGGGAAAAGGAACGCACACTGTATCGTCTTGAACAGGACTTCTGTGGTACCACACAGTTTATAAGTCAGGTGTTATAAAAAAGGAGGAATCTCAGATTTAACAAATAGAACTCTCTCTTTTTATCTTTTAAAGGTCCCTTAAGAACATGCAAGGGGAAATCCCAAATCCAACCTCAAAGGGTCTTATTATCATTAAAAGCTAATGAATGTTCCTTCTGCAACAATATCAGCTAAACAGAAGACTATGAATTAATGTTTGTGGCAGATCTTTGGCATTCCAGACCAGAACTCAAGATAATTGTTCTTTATTTCTCCATTTAACTCAATTTTCTCTCTGCAAAAGGAGGAAATAGTTCTTGATTTACATCAGAAGCAGTTCATTTATAAGACGAGACATAAGAAGTACACATAGAGAACAATTACTGTGCTACATCTGCACTACCTCCATTCTCAGATTTCTGTCTGCAGAGAATCTGTTTTTGTTTAGAAAGATTCCCTTATAAAAGGCTAATGCTTGAAACAGACAAGAGAGCCTGTTGAAGGCACCTTCCTTAAAAGGCAAATTTACATCAGCAAAATTCATTTGGGAGGTCAGAGTACAGACTTCCAACATCCCAACAGTAGAAGCAACCTGTGGATTGCTAGAGCAGGTATGTACAGATTACCCCAGGGAATCTGCACAATTTACACTGAGGAAGTCAGTGGAGAGAGAATATATAGAAGGGAACAATCACTAGATGCATATACTCCAAGATGCAGTCTCATCGTACCAATCCCAGCTTCACGTGCAGTCATAAAAAGAGGTCTGTAGAATTGTAATAGACATTACTGAATATCGGGGGAAAAAAAAAATTTCACATTTATACAGCAGTGCCCGAGTGCCCAAAATTACCGGTTTACTGTGAGACACAATAACCAAGTCACAGACCATGTAACATAAACTAGATTCAGATTAGATATTTGGAGTACCAGCAGGCACAGGAGTATAGACCACAATTCTGTTATACTTCATGCAGCACAGACCAATCCTAACTCTAAGTGACGCAGACAAGATAAAAACTAGGCAAGTACTAAGTATTAGCAACAAACTGTAGTCAAGGTTATAGCACCTGCCCGAGCATTATCATTTGGTAATTACCGACTACATTTACAGTATGTGAAAGAGGCAATACAATTTGCTTAGCCAAGCAACTGCAGCTAACCAGTATCAACAAACTATACACAGAACTTTGAGAATGCTCTTCCCTGTGTATATGTTCCTACCTGTGAATTTGCCCATTCCTATGTAGATAGTCTAAGCCCTCCAAAACTTCTTTAAGAATTGTTGCTATTATGGGTTCTTCAAGGACACCATTTTTGTGCTCTCCTCTGTTGACAATATACTTTATTATATCAAGCATTGAACCTATATTGCAGATCCAGGAAAGAAAAAAGCATATATACAGCATTATCATCTCAGATTCTTGAGAAAGTTATATTTCTTCATTCTTCTTAATGCAATTTAAATCTTTGTGTGTACGTGTAAAGACCTCATGTAACTACCTCTCAGAATAGAGCACACTGCTACCTCGTTCAAACAAGAAACAAAGTACTGTTTTTTGTCAAGAATACTGTAACACTCAATGATCCATTAGAAATATCTGCTAACAGCTTGCTAAGCTACTGTTTATTAAAAATTCAGGAGTATTCCACATTTAAACAAACATGTAGAGCAAAAGTTTTGGTTTATTATCCAGCTTAGACTATGGTTCGTGTGTTCATGACGTAAACATTAAGCTGCAAGACTAGAAGGAGATGCCATCATTTGTTTGCAGAGAATAACATCCCTAGTGACACCCAGTTTGATATTGAACTTCAGTTATAAGTGTCAAGGAATCTAACAGCAGCATTTTCTCCTTATACAAGCATTTATCAACAGCTCACAGTAAATTCCTGTCATGAATCGCTGGTTTCTCTCAGGGTCTATGTTTGCTTTTGATTGAACTGAACAACTCAACCAAATGTGACATAACAAGAGTTATTTTATGAGCACTTCCCGTCTTTGCTTTCTAGCATGACAGTGCAGTAGTCTGCTGCCATGAAGACTAATCTTGAAGAACATGATGTAGCAACCAGGACCACCGCATATTATTTTGGAGCCTCGCTTTTCTTAGCTACAAGCACATTCAGTTCAGCCCCTTTTTCCTTTCCCAGAACCAAGTAAGATTTTTATACCATTAACCATCTTTATAAAAACTCTAATGAGTGTTTGGTTAATTTAAGCAATAAAAAGGATGCAACATGTATAATGTCTGTCCTAGGAAGAATCTTCCTTGAATAAAGAATAATAAACACTCATTATGAAATCAGAAATACATGCATTTTTACAAAAATTGAATGGATTCCCGAGAAATTCAGAAAGCCACACTGACAGGAGTGACTTAATTCTCATCATTTTTCCCTACACAGCCTTAATAGCAAATTTTAATATATTGATTCAGAATAAAAAGTTACAGTAGTTGGATCAACAGACTTTATCTCAATAATTTTTAGCCTGTACTATCAATATACATATACAAATATTTCAAGCTTGCACTTCCCTGCTATAACACACCTATCTCTCAAGGTTCAGCCTATGCAGTCTCTCTCTGCCCCTCCTTACTTGGTTTAGGTCAATTAACCCAAAGAAGGCACGTTAGAAAAAAATAATAGGATTTCCTTGCAGCTAAACAAGTAAAACCAGTAACTTACCCCCACTTAATAGCTTCATAACCAGCCAAAGTTCATCCTTCACCACAAAAGATGTGTAATAGGTCACCACATTGGGGTGATTGCATTGACTCATTGCTTGAATTTCTTTCTGTAAGAAATACAAAGCCCAACATAACACAGCCGGCTATCAGTTCTGCTTCTATAGAGAGAAAGTTTAATTTCCAAAGTGAAATAGTGTAACAGAACTGAAGCATGCACGGAATATGCATCAAGGCACCAAAACATTTCAATTCACCTATAGATCTACGTGCAAGACAAAAACATTATTGCAAAGAACACAAGGGAGGTTTGGCCAGGAGATACAGGCATAACTACATAAATTTTCTTCCGAGCAGCAAAGAAATTACTGTTGGAAGTCCCAAATTCAGAGTGAGCAATGAAGAATGAGCAGTCTCCAAGAGCTGAAGGTGTGGTACAGGCTGGACGACAAAACACAAAGAAAGATCACAACATACTGCCTTTCCTGTTCAAAAGGGATATGAAAAGAGTAGAATGGGAGCAGGTGAGAAAGGAGGAAGGAAACTGTCAGACAAAGGACACAACACCACTGGCTCAGCTACTGTGGGATGGACAGGTGGACACCAGAGCCACGCAATCAAACAGAAGTGCAATAGGAAAATGTTACAGCAACGTTACAGACCAAAAGTCAGAGAAAACAATTGACTACAGGAGCACACAGTCACCAACAGATGCACAACATGGCACTACCAAGTAACACCATCTATGACATGCCACAGCTGTACACATTAAGAATGACTGCCTTGTGTCTGTTATTTCAAGCAGACCCCTTTTTCTCTATTCAGTCTTTCACATAATTGTTCTGTAACACCTTTCCAGCAGCTCTCATTATACTGCCAAAATTGTACTGGAGGGTTTGGCGTCACACCAACTTAAGATGCCTTACTTAAGATCTCTACTTCTCCCTCTCCACCTCCGACCACACAGCCTTTATCTACCCCTGGTCCCAGAGGACATGGTCTTGGAGGGTGAGCCAGTCAGGGAGCCAATCCAGCTAAAAAACAAACTCTTTCACCTCCCCTCCCTCCCTGGAAAGCAACTGCTTTCAGGTGGACCCATGCTACACGCTGTCTCACCAGCACTAGCACAAGGCAGGCACTATGACAGTCCCACTTAGATTGATTAAAGCTGCCACAGAAGCCTTTTTCAACTCTCAACCTCAAAACAGAAAATGTTTGAAAAAGGCGGGTTTTTTATTGTTGTTATTTGCAATGCACTTTAGATCACAGCAGCTTTCTAACAAAAAGTCAATTGTATGTATTAAAGATGAGATTTATCTTGTGATGTTTGTTGGTGACTATTAAGTCAGGCTGTAGTTTGACACACATATCAGCTAGTCTTGTGGTCAGAAGTCCTCCTCCCTAGACAACATCTGAGCTCTGAACCACAGAAGGATGAATGCCTGGATAGTCATGCAATGAGCCTGAATAATTAAGCAATCTGCAAAAGGGCTTCCCCCTGCCGGGAGATGGTAGGTAGAAAATGGAAGAAATATATGTGGGACAGATTTCCCTTTACCAGCAGACATGTCAGCTTAAACACAAGTTAAATTACTGCCTCAGGTTCTCAAGTCAGCTATCCATACCAAATCCTAACTGCAAGTCTCCCACTCTTCATCACTATTTCATTTCTTACATTGTTTTATTGTTTTCCTATGCTGGTAACGTAACGATGGCCCAAAAAGTCTACCTGCCACCACTGGGCAAAAATACACCTCATCTATTTTACTCGCACATTAATAGTGTAGAAATGTAACTAATTGACTGTGATAAGCCTCACAATCTTTAACTGAAAAGTGCTTTGAATATTTTGTCTGCCTGCATCAACTTGTCAGCAAAAATTGAGCTATCACAGTAACCATGGCCAAAGGCACCTTGGGTCTCAGCTTTGGTGACTTTTTCCAAATAGAGTCTTTGCAAAACAAAAATAAATTAATAGAAAGCACCCCATGAGAGATGATGAATTAAATTTTAGTCAGGAAAGTACTAATTTCAGACTTGTAGTTCTGGAGAGCCCCTATCACACACAGAATGGTAAGGATCCACAAACTTCAGTTACTTGGCTGAGGCCCATGATACACACAGGTGAGAGATAAAAGCATTCACTTAAAATACACTGTCAGAGGAAAAGCTTGCAGCAAGATGCCCAGGAGAATGCCCCTGAGCCTTCTTCACATCACATCACTTTATACGTTTGATAGCACCAAAGCCAAAATGGCACTTTAAATTTAGAGTCTCTCCCTCATCCCCCTGCTCTACCTCCCTTGTGCTAGCACAAATGTTCATGCACTGCATCAGGAAATATGCCCAGGTTAAAAGCCAACTATTTTCTGCCAGATTATTCCTGATACAGTTTCACTGAGCAGCTGCACAAAAATGTGTCGGCCTAGGGGCAGGTGGGTGACACAGTTAATAAGCAACTGCGAGGCAGGGTGCTCAGCTGCAGCACCCACAGGGCCTGGTCCAGCTCCCAGTGGCCAGGCAGGTGCCGCAGCTCTGTGGGTGCTCCCCTGGGGCCTCCCACGGGAGCTGGGGTACGGCTATTTGAGGGGCTGGGCATAGCATACCAGGGGCTCCTCCAGAGAGCCTGTCTCAAAGGGCTATCCAGAGGAAAAATGCAAACAGTTTAGAAAATCTATTAAATCAAATAAGCCATTCTATAGAGTATTCTTTGGTCTGTAGTGTTGAGTTTTTTGTTTGTTTGAAAAAACTGGATGTAAGGGGACGGGGAAAGATATCCAGTCAGGGCAATACTAAGGACAGGAACTTTTTCCTTGGCTGATAGGGTTAAGTTACATTTTGCTTACAATAGTGAGAACACAAGACATTGCAGGAAACAAGAGTATTGAATTTCAGGAGTTTGGCAGTTTGTGTAACCTGAGTATTATTTAAACTTCCTCCCCCATTGCCCTTCTTTTTTAATTGACACTGGCCCAAACCCTAACTCTGCTTACGTGGGCACCAGGCTTGCTGCATTTTCCATTTCTCTGAAGGCCACACAGCTGAGAATTTGAGAAGGGTGCCTTTGCACACAATCCATAAGCACTCAGCAGCAGGATTTTACAAAACAGCATGTTCAGAGGGCAGACAGACTTTTAGAACATCCCCTTGCCAGTGGAAACTGTTTGATCAGAAAAATAAGTGATTGAAAACTGAGCAGACTCAAAAAGAGTGTAAAAAATCCCAAAATGCAAGAGCATTCTAAGTATTATCAATTGAAATAAAAATGTTAGTACAGTTGTAACAAGAGTTTCAAAGGTCAATGATGCCCTTTTTCATAATAACATCTGTATTTTTTAAACAAAATTTTAAAATCTCTCTATTAGAGCCGAGTCAGAGTAAGTATACTTCCCTTCACAGAAAAAAAATAATTAGGTATATGTATGCATGCACATGTGTGCATGGACATAAAAAAAATAAAAGGAATCATACATGGCTTCCCCCCACCCCCCCTCAACCAGGAACTGAGAAAGCCAGAATTTATGTTCGGATCAAAACAGATCAACAAATAAAAAACACAAAATCTGAACATAGAAAAGCAGAAATTGACTTATGTTTAAAAATAAAAAAAAAGATGGTATGGACACTTGTCTTTGTACCAAAAGAAAGCAGTATGGACTAAAAATTCAAGACCAATTGCCTCATTTGGCAGACAGTGGAGACATGTCGGCAGTCAAGATACTCAAGCACTTGCCAAGGTACTTTGTAGAAGTGGGTAACTAACTGCAGTCATTTCTCTAGACCACATGGATATCTCTTGCAGTTTTTTTAGCAGTTTTGTCTTGGTTTTATTTGTAACTTTTAAATTCTTAATTTCCATTATTAGTTCCAACAAAAATATCACATTTTGACAATTTTATATTACAATGACAAGTATTTCTGGTTTTACAGAAGTGTTCTTTATGGGCTGTAGATGTCAATACATCATGCACAGCATCTCTCCTTGGGCTGTTCTCTTTCTAAACACAGTTCAGAATTTATATTTTGAGTTTTTAGTTGACAGGAGTCTCACTACCTCAGAGGTAGGTTCCACTACCACAATCCTCTTAAAAAACACAACAATGTCCCATACAAGCTGTTACATAAACTGAAGGTGAATGCCATCAATCACCAGGGGAAGAGCGTTTTGGGTCCTCCACTGTAAAAAGCCATTTTATCTGAAGAAACTGGATGGACCATACCCTCTGTATCAAATTCAAGATATCTTTTGCACTGGCAATTCCCTGCTGAGGAGATCATTTCCTTCAGAGGCAGGAATTTCTGCATTAGAAAAAGCCCACAGTCTCTAGGCAGTAGTATAACCTGTGGAACAGAAGAGAGCGTTCTCACTTTTAGAATGGTTTTGTGTCCTTCAACTCTTGTTATGCTGCCTATATATAAATAAGCATTAGTTTTATAAGCACCTGACTAGGAACATTAGAAAGTAACAGGTTTCATTTTTTAACAGTTCTTTGCAACTTTGTCTGGATTGGCATAACCAGTGCAGAGGAAAAACTCGCAGTCCCTTTTACAAAGGGCCTCCTACAGATCCCTTCCTCCTCCGATCAGGTACGCAACAAACAGCATTCCTCAAATGGCTTGTCATGGCCTATCAGACAAATGCACATTATTAGCTTTAACAAGAGTTTCCCTATGTAGATGGCCATTCCTACCTTTCCCCTCAAAAGTTATCATTACAAAATGATCCAACAACTAGTTTTTGCCGTGTTTTGGTGCTTTAGACATTTTAAGGAGACCTACTAAATTTTACCTTTATATTTTTAATCAGTGTTTAACCAAAGAAAAATGTATCTTTCCTTGGTATTAAGAAAAAAAGACAGACAACCAGACAGTAATCTCTTGAAAATCGAGTCTCCAGAAAGCAAGGGGTAAAGATTGTTCCCACAGTTCTCCACAGCTGGTTATCCCAAGATTCAAATTTGCACTTCTTGGTTTTGTGGCATTAGAAAATACACATTAATAAAATACATTTTTAGGGGAAGGGCATACTTCTTTCAGATTATTTTAAAATCCTTTTCTCACTATTATCCTACATAAAATTCGACCCTCACTCTTGGACCAAGCGAAAACCAAAATCAAAACAGAAGATAGTCTCCATGTAATATGTTCCCCACTGATATACTTACAAGTAATTCATCCATACTGGTTTGGCATTTTTCTAAGTTGATCCGCTTTATTGCTACACGTTCTTGCCTGGGTTTGCATAGCGCTGCCTGGACAACTGCTGTAGCACCGCTACCTGAAAAAGGGGCAGAAAAGGAACACAGTCTCAATATAACAGGAGTCTAATCCAGTGACCAACCTGACAAAGAATTTAAAATCTGGTGTTTATCCTTTTTCAGTGCTTTCCACACGCACACCTTTCCACTAGCAAGACAGCTTGCGCACTTCTCAAATGTAGAAGAAAAACCCCAAAGTTTCTGATACATACTCCACAAAAAATTCCCAAGCCAATAACTTAATTTTAAGTGCTCATTTATCAAGTCACACCCACCACCTCAATGCATTTCATATAGCTTGGGAACCATTACACTTTTGTCTTTGGACACATGTGTTTTAATCAAGAGCATTACTTGCACAGTTAACACAATTAAAAACATTACGCAGAGGGGCAGGGATTTATCAAATGTTATTTATTTCTGTTCTTTCAGGTCAGTCCCTGTTTAACCAGGTTTTTGTTCCCACTATGCAACAAACAGAAAAATATCAGTAAAATTGTACATGCGTCTTCTACAGTTTCACCTGTGTTCCTGCTCATCCATTGTGATTAGGGTAACATACTATAAAAAGCATGCTGATTCTTGCAAAGAGCACAGGAGGCACAAGTATCACATCAACAATAAGAAGATGCATTTTGCTGAATGGCCCAGCAGAGAAAGTCAGTCATGCTTACCTGACATGCAGATCACATATGGTAACACAACTAGACTGATAACAAAGCTTGGTGGAACTGAACAAATTTTGGGGGAAGCATTAGGATAATTTTCTTTAGTATGTTTTATTTGCAAACAGCCAAAGTAAAAGGTCAAGTTGCTTCTTTTATCAAGCACCCACTGGCTTTACCCCAGTAAGTATTGCCGCACTAAATTAATGAAATGATTGCAAGTACTATTCAGAAAGAGTTTTGCCCAGGTTGCACATCTTGCTGCCACATCAAATACAGCAGTGTGTGCTTCCTCAAAGTAATTACATTGTGCTCATTCATGCTAAAATCACAAAATCCCCCGACGAGTAGCTTTTACCTGTAATTCTAACTATTTTAATATAAATTATGGATTTCTGGTAAGTCACAAATTGAGCAACGTTATATTGGCCTGCTCGTACACTCTGTTCTATTTATGCTCAGTAATTGGCATGTCCTAGATGAACAGAATTGTGAACAAAAAGCCTTTTGTTGTCAAGCTCTACAAACGTGGATTCAGTTACCAGCCGACTTAAGAACAATCGAGAGCTTTTCCCTCTGCACATCTGAAAACAGCACCAACAATACCTCATAACTAAAAGTTATTGTCCATGTTTTAACTGCTATTTGCCTAGCTATTTTCACTTATTGTTTGTTCATATGACGTTTTCACTCAAATCACCAAGCTTTTTAACTCAGTGTATGAATTTCATTACAAAATTCTGAGTTCATCTTAAAAAAAAAGTCTCAAAAGGACTAACTAGTCATGTTTTTGCAGGAGGCAGTCACAGACAAATATTGATATGTCCTGTTCTATCTGCTTACAGAACAAAGCCTTTAAAAATTCTAATAATGTAAGCAATAAACACAGAAATACAGAAAGGACATGGACCTGTTGGAGAAGGTCCAGAGGAGGGCCACAAAGATGACCAGAGGGCTGGAGCATCTCTCCTATGAAGACAGGCTGAGAGAGTTGGGATTGTTCAGCCTGGAGAAGAGAAGGCTGCGGGGAGACCTTATTGCAGCCTTCCAGTACTTAAGGGGGGGGCTATAGGAAAGATGGGGACGATCTCTTTAGCAAGGCCTGTTGTGACAGGAGAAGGGGTAATGGTTTTAAACTAAAGGAGGGTAGATTTAGACTGGATACAAGGAAAAAAATTTTTACAATGAGGGTGGTGAGACACTGGCACAGGTTGCCCAGAGAGGTGGNTTCTTTTATCATAGAATGGTTTAAGAGAGATTTCAAAAATTAAATAAGACATCCCATGGAAGG
>VZTV01049387.1:0-10967 GCA_013400875.1 Anhinga rufa
TAGGTTGGAAGGGACCTTTAGATTTGTGTCAGGCCTTTGATTCACGAAACAGTGTTGTGGAGCAGAGCTGAAACATGCAAGGGGTGCACTTCCCAGGTAAGTAATGGGCCCACTGAGCACGGTAAGAAATACCACTCTCTGAGGTTTGACAGAGCAGCCAGTGCTTGTCAGCAATTGCTTTTCACTATGGTGGGATGCACAAAAATAGAAATGACAGTCTGATAACTTGAGTGGAATGGCCTAGGATTTCCTCCACCAGCCCACAGATTCAGGAATTTTTTGGGTTATGGTAATATAATTATTCTAATATTGATTTTATTTGGCATAGACATGCTGGTAACATAAGTAGCTCAAATTTCTTCACTAGTTAGGAGTCCATTCAGTGTCTGGTCAACAAACATAATTGAAAAATTACAGTTTGATACAGCCTTCAGTTAAAACTCAGAGAATAAGGATCTAGGTGGAAATGCAAATTGTGCAAGGACCCTGGAGGCAGGACTGGTGTATACAGCCAAACTCAAATGGAACCAGTTTTATCCTTCAGACTGGAAACTAGAGCACCATATTGTGTTTGCCTGAGTACCGCTTAATACACTAACTAAAGAAAGAAAACAGAATACTACAGAGATCATTCTTTTGTATTCATCATGAAAACCATTTGAAGAGTAGTAACAATCCAGTGACAAAAGTACTACAGTTTAAGAGTCAAGATAATGTGATTCTTAGTTTGATAAACTCTGATCCAGAGCTTGGCTAGGAGTGAGTCTCAGCAGATAAGTCAGAAAAGGGAGATGTTTTAAAAGAATTTCCTGGAGCACAAACAGTATAGTAGGGGAAATACCAGAAGAGAAAAGGCCACAATAAATGACACAAATCTGTATATCTGTGTATATCTGTGAATGTGTCAACTAGGAGAAACATCATTGGTCTTTTAGGTAAAGGAAATAGTGTTTTGCTATAGTGGAAGGGTCGTATGAGATTGAAAAGACAGGACAGAACAGAACAGATTTTCATTATTTGTCCCAGCCTGTCAACATCAACTCAGATTCAGGCATGGTCCACTAGCTTTTGTGAAAGGGTCCAGTTTTTTCATAGAAAAAAATATGAGATGGTCTTCTCCAGCAGTAGTTCCTTCCTTGAAGAGTGAGATGCTTAATCAGAGCACAACTAGTTTTGTTTCTCCTGGCCTCCATAGACACTGATGGGATGGTGCCATCAGTGAGTCAGAAAACTTACAAAGATATAGTCTGGAGTTAATGTGGGTGCTGTTTAATGTATGTGATACTATAATTTGTTACAGTTTTTTGAAAAAAATTCTCACACTTTCTGTAGTCTTCATGGGTGTGACTAAGATAATTAAATAGCTTGAATGGGAGTTTGTATGTCTATGCGACAATATCTTGCAACATCCTGAAAAAGTCCCCATCTTCTGCAGGGCACAGCCTGCCTCTTCAATCCACAGCAGAGCACTGTCTGGAAGAGATGATTGCCTACAGGTAGGACAGGGCCTGTGCCAAAGAGAAAGAAGCTGGCCCAGACACCTCTCGAACGGTGCCCTGGGACTGGGGCCGGTCCCGCGGCAGCAGACAGCAGTGGGAATGAGAAGAGCCAGAACACAGGATCCTGAGAACATACCCCATGAATCCAGCTCAGGGGATTGATAGCAGATCTTCCGCAGCCAAACCCAACAGACCCTGGGACTGCAGATTGTCTTGACAATAGATGGATATACATGTTTGCCCTCAGTCTGAAGTCTGGTCACAGTCCTTGTCAAATCCCCAAAAATGCTGCCTTCTGCCAGCAAGCATTACTACTGTTTTATCTGGATCATACCAAGAGTATCAGACTTTCATCCAGACACTGGGGCCACTCTGGAGTTACACTGGAATTACACCAATGTTACTTAGATCAGAGCCTGGCAGTGGGTGAACAGAAACAGAAATAGCTACATATCATGAAAAGGAGACAAAGAAATTTGTCATGAACTGTGATGTGACAGGAAAAATAAGAAGGTTCATGGGAGTAGATGGACTTAAAATATATTTTGTCTTTTTTAAAACGACTTTTATAACTCATAATTTAATGCATAAAATATGTATTTATTTGTGTTTATTGTTTGAGCTGTTATATATAATGAAAAAAGGGACCCCAAGCTTTCCAGATTAAAAACCTGTATAAACCAAGGGTACACACTAGATATTTTTTGGAAGAATGTTACAACACCAATGTTTTTTTTTCTACTTTCCTGAACGTCTACAGGGTAAAAGGAAGGCGGCATGGTCTAGCTGATAAAAAATATATGTGTCAGTGTAGAACCCACGGATTGAGTACCTCAGAGCCTGTGTACTTCAAGCCAGGACAAGAAATATACCATTTATATTTCTGCAAGTTAAATGCAAATGAAACTACACATTGGCAAAGATTTCTCAGTTTTGCTCTAGGCCTTTTAGAATAAAAAATGTTCCCCCAAGCGGAAATTAGAAAGGAAGGTAAAAATAGGGTTTAAAGTTTATTTTAAGAAAGAAAAATTGCACATACAATGGTAAGAGAAAGCTCTCAAATGCAGAGAGACAGTTTTTGAAATTAATCCAAAACCAAGAACAGATTAGACTGTATTACTCTGCCAAAGGGACAAGTTCATTTGTTGTTGGACAAAGGACTCAATTCATTAAAAATTACTTAGGTGGATACTGATATTTTTGATATTTCATCCTTTATACTGGAGTCAAGGTGGTGGTTTTCTACCTGACTTAAAAATGAAAAAGGCACTTTTGTGGCTGCATAGAAGATATATGAGAAGGCTAAATTAAAATACAAAGCCAATAGCCCTTTTCATTGCATTAGACTGCTTCAGCCAGATACCCAGAGAATGTTCAGTGACAGAGCTTGGGTGGGAATGGGTCTGGGCCAGAACTGGCTTTTTCTTCTGTGTTCTTGTGATTGCAAATTATTGTCCTTGCATTCATAAGCAAAAGCAAGAAGATCGTAAGAATGAGAGGCCTATGCCTGCTTTGAAAAAACCTCTCTCTTCCAGAAAAGCCCTCACGATAGAGACGATCAACATGGATAGCCTGGGAAGCTACTGCAGTCAGAACAGGAGGCAGTATGAAGTATATCCTGACTGTACCACCTCTGCAGGCTTCATCTCCACTGGCTGTTGGACTGCTATGCTGGCTCTGCCAGTAGAGCTGTCTGCTAGGGAGAGTTTTTCTGTGGCATGCAGCTGGGATCAGAACAGGGATCAGTGAGCACCAGGGAGTGCAAGACGTCTTCTAGGGACACTGCTGTGGGTCGAAGTCAATCCTGGGGGCTGTAAAGCTCTTTGTAAATGTCCAGCTGTGATACCCCCAGCCTTTTCTGATGGTCAGTAATTGTGCCAGGTGTGCCAAACCATGGCTTTCTTCCTCTTCCTCATTAATAGCAAAATGGGAAGAAAGGTGCTTTTCCTACATTTGGGTGCTGTCCTGTCCTGTTTAACACCACTTGACTTTACTACCACTTGATAAACCACATGATTCTCAGAGGTAGATTTGATTAAGCTGGTTTTAACTGCAGACTCCCTGTATACCAGCCATCCCTCTGCCTTGGTCTTTGAGTTTCTCAGGACCCAGAATAGATTTGGAGCCAGATCCCCAACAGGAATGCCACCATGAATCCAGACTGTAGATATTCAAAACTATCACTTGGTTGTGACCTTGCTGTAGGGACACTGATATTTCTTCAAAGGTCTGTGGTTTCACCATGCTCTCTACATGTTGGAATTTTTTGGGAATATGAAGTCTAAGGAGCTATCCTAATAGACCTAAGAGTCCCTGCCCAACTACAGATGATAGGCTTCCACTCTTGATAGATATTCTCAGAACATGCTTAGAGAAAAAGGTTTCCCATAAAAAGCAGGAAGCAGTAGCACCGTCAATTTTGCCATAGGCCCTTCCCAAAAGCGTAAGTCATATTCAAGTGTCTTAACATAACCATAATAAAAATAACAGAAAAAAATAAGATCATCATGGAGGTAATCATAACCAAAGCAACCTACTGAATTTACTGTTGTGTCTCCTGCTCACCTTTGTAAATCCTAGGAATCAGTAATAGCACTTTTTTTTAGGATGTGTAATGACACTCAGACATAGTTCTGCACTCTTCTCTCCTCTGACAACCATTTCTTCCTTATTTTTAGTTCATACTAACTTATTAATATAAAATTACTCTCTTACAGAAGCATTCCTTCAGCATGGGGTTTCTAGTGCTAGCCCTTTAAATTTGGTGGTAACACCTGGAGGCACCCTGAAAACAGCTAATTATAGTTTCCTCCCTTCACCTCTCACAGCTGGCTGCCATCCTTGCTCTTACTGTCCTCTCTGTCTGCTTCCTGAGTCTCTGGGGAGGAAGCTTGTTCTTTTAAGTCTTTCTGTAATAGCATACTATAATGTATGCTTTTGTCTGTAATGCTGTGTCCATTTAAGTAGCTTAATATCTATATAACTATGCATGCAAAAGCATGGGTCTTAATAGCCTTTCCCTAGCCTGTGGTGCTGCAAGGTGGATTAACTACTGAGCTCTATAAACTGGCCATGTCATTCACCTGTAGGAAAAGAAGTATAAATAGTATATGAAATGTGAAGATGTGAGTTAGTTGAAGTGGAGTTGTTAGTAAAGTTTTGTGTAGGCATAGAGGGAAGGTCCAGTTTTCCTTCACATTGGTGAGGGACAGCACTTCAAGGTGAATGCAGAAGGCAGAGTCTGTAAGGTTTTGTGGAGTATGTTCTTCCAGCCTATGGGAAAATATAACCTGTTATTGCAGTTGAACAATTTGAAGAGGGCAGTGAAAGGTAAGAAATAATTACATGAAGAAAATAATTTTGTAAGCAATCAAAATTCTTATAGTGAAATTCAGCCGAAGTGACCGTTTCAAGAAGAAAAAAGAAAACAATGAAAAACTTTTTCCAAATGTATTGAACAGATCAACGATTGGAAAACTACCAATATGGTGAAAAAAAACACCTCTGATGGGCAAGAAGCTAAGGAATGAGAAAAAAATCTGTCTTATTTTCCAGCCAGTGTTCTTAAATTTCTCTAATGAGCATTATATATTTGCCGATCCAGATTGTCTATTAAGTAATACGGATAGCTTTTGGTTGCTAGAAAAAATGCCTGATGAGACTTTGGCAGCAGGATCTGGGGTCAAATGAGTATCCCTGCTCAGTAATGCGAGGAAGGTTTATGCAGTTTGGTCATCAAAGGGGACCATCTGCCTAGTAAAAGACCTGTAAGATCACAACTGAAACTTCAAGTTCTAATATGCCAAGTGGAACCATTCTTGGTTCCTTTGGGATTAGTCTCTTACCTTGCAGAGATTAATCACTGCTTCACAGGATAAGGCCCTAAGTGTTCCTGTGGTAGGCAAAACTATAACTAAAAATATTGTTCCTGTTTGATGAAAAATAAATGCCATCCTGCTGAGAGCAGCTACAGGCTTGGAGTCAGCAGCAGTCAGAAAGGATGAATTACCTTTATAGCCCTCTTGGTGCATCAAGCATCCTAGGAAGTCCTGGGGGTTAATTTAGAACAGAAGCTGCTCTAAGAGGTACTGGTATTTTCTCTGTCTCAGCTCTACCCGTTACACCAAAACCCAACCAGTGCCATTAATTTTACATCTGGAAAATATTATTCTGGCTGTTCATGTGATCTGCAAGGATGTTTTGTGCCTAAGTAGATGAAGGAGCTGGACTGAAGTATTCAGAAGAAAAAATGGATTGTGTTAAGTAAACTGTGCCCAAAATTTTTGTGTTCTATCCATTAATTGCTAAGTAATAATAACATCTGTGGTAAGGATGTATTATTTTTCCCAGTTTCCAGTGGCAGAGCTCAAATTTTTTCCTAATTCTCAGTGCTAACTTCTGCAATTCAGATTCTTAGATACTGCACTGAAAAATGAATTCTCAGGTCTTATGGATCTACATTTCCTAGTATGACAACTGCAGTCAAGAGTGGCTTTGTCATGTGTGCCAACAGGAAGATGAAAAATGTCTAAATGAAAGCTTTGTCCTCTTATCTTCACAGTCTTTTCAGATGAAGAGCACTCACTGAGTCTAGTTAGAGTCTCCAGCATATCAGATCAATGGCTTTGGTGCTTTCTCTTTTTTTTTTTTCCTTTCTTTTTCTTTTTTTTTCCTATTTCCTTTTTTTCCTTTTTCTTTTTTTTTTTTTTTTTACAGTCTTTCTTCTGTTGAACCAGGCTGCTACTTTGAGACACAGGGTTTCTGTCTCTTGTATGACAGGTAGTGCTGCTTTGAGTGGTTTTGATAATTATAGGGTGCTGGACAGATAAAGATCAGCACATTTGCAAACTTTCTGTGTAGTTTCTGAAGAGAGTTTAGTAACAGTACTAGATGAATTCTGTGAAGTGCAGGTTGCAGAATAACGCATATTGCGTTAGTTAGTAGGGAAGTACTAGGCTTTTGGAAGATTTGTCCCAGTGAAGAATTCAGGGCATGCAGTTCAGCTTCCAGGTATGCTGGTATGATGGGTTTGTCTTATCCAAGGGACCAGAACAGATGATCAGAATTGTCCCTCTTGGCTGAGGGATACATCAAGATGTAGCTAAAGGAAATGAGAGGAAATGAGCCTCCTGGGACCTCTGAGTCTAAAACAACGATCAGCTATTAAATTGCTGCTTTGTGCATATTTTGAGGCAGAGATAAGATACCTGGAAGACGTGCAGTGATCCAATGTCACTTCAAGCTTTTTATGTAGCTGGCATCATGTGGAGCTGGGATTATTCTAGGTAAAGCAAGTTTATAAATGCTCAATAGTGAACACTATTCCATAGTATTTTCTTCTCTGACACCCCTTCTCCCTCGTGTATGTTCTCAATTTGTAATCTTCATTCACGTGGGTGTCTTGCAGCTCACTGGATTTCTCTAAATTAATCATGTTGCTGATTGTGCTAAAGTCAAAGATCTTCACTATTCTGCACTCTATGTATGATCTAATGCTGTTTAAATTTTATGCTGTGGTTTAAAGTTATTGAGCTGCATAATTACTTTCTCTGGCTTCATTCAGTCTTTCAAAAAGAACATTATTTATTTATATTTGCCAAGCAAGTGAGATGTGGTGAGGACTTAGTGAGACAGGGAAGGCTGAGTCAGTCTTACCCACTTAAAAGTAACATAAAAAATTGGTATGTAAAGTGGGTCCTTTTAAACCAGACCTCTGTCTCTGTGCTCAGAGGCAATAGGTGCCGAAAGAAATTTTCATTTCCATTTTACATTAAAATAATCTCACTGAAGCAACCACAGAGTACTAGTTTTCCTTCCATTCCTTTTCTACTCCATGTTAAATTTATAATGGTTAAATAGTTCTGCGCATGGAGTATGTTCCCATCTCTCACCAGATTGGTATGTGTGAACTGGTGAGAAGGCTGGGAAATTCTCATTTGCTTTGTGCATGGAGATACTGTTTCATATATAATATTTTTCCTCCTCTGGATACTTACACCTCTGGGAAGAGCCTTCCTCATATCCCTGTTCATTTTAATTCCTTGATATTTCTTAAGCTGATGCTACTGGAAATCAAAGCCAGGGAAAAAATAACAAACATCTAGAGATGTGAGTAAGGATTTAGCTTGATGCAATTGACTTTCCTTTGCCTGGCTTTCTTATTGAATCCTAATGGAAGCTATTACTAGGAAGCTAAGGGAGGGAAGGTCTGCCTTAAAATTAATTATTATTAGATGTAGAAGTTGGATCCACATAATACAGTTCTGAGATCCTATGGTGCTCCTTTCTTTGATTTCTGTAATGTTTAAGTAGAAATTATGACAGTATTTGAGTAATTACTAGCATGGCACCAGCTAAGAGGCAGCAAACCAAGTGTGGATGGAGGCTATATTAATTTTCACATATGCCAGTGAACTTCATTTCTGAGTTTGACATGTCTATTATTCCAAACCTAAGAGATTCCTTAGAGCAAAAGCTGTGATTCTATAAGCAGTACTATTTAAATCAAGATTATTTTTGCTTTTTTGTATTTGATCCAAGATCAGAGAAGAAGGGGGGGAAAAAGGTTCTAGAAACTCAAATGCCAAGTTGGTGGTTATTCTATTTCTCCTTGAAAAGGATGCCAAATTCTTCCGTCACACAACCTTTCTGTACTGCTTTTTCTACACCATTGCTTGCAGCCTGTATATGTTATGGCAGGGATCCAAGTGACTTCAGTAAGAGCAGGCCCGAGAGAGAGGGTGGAGTGAAAGGTTACAAGTTCAACAAGAAGCAATTCAAATCAAACTGAATCATAGCATCTTAAAATAGTTATTTAACATAACCATGTTGTCTTAAATGAATCACCCCGAGTAATAATCCATTGATTCCCAGGCTGACTTTTTATTCCCTTTCTTGATGGGAGCTTTGATGTCTTAAATTCTGATATGTAAAGCACACAAGAGGTTTCAGCTGAATAGTGTCACTGAAAGAGTTTGGTGAAAAACGAGGGGAAAGGCTATGTTCAAGGCACAGAAAGAAGACCCTGCAGTAGATGCTGGAATAAAGAACAAAATATATTGTTTATCTTCCTTGAGAATTACCTGCACCATTTCCCTGTCTAACATCTAGCCATTGCAGAGGCCAGTTCATTGACTGTCTGTGCCTTTAACGAAAAGCAAGATTCAGGTAAGGTTCCTGCATTTACCATCTGTTGCCTTCCTCCATCCTCCATGGATAGACTAAGTGCCTTTGCAAAAAATAACTTAAACTGTCTGTTAAACACAAGAGAAATCAAAAGCTTACCACAGAACAAAGACAGGAGGAAAATTTGGACTTGTGTAAGTCTCTTACATGTGTTGAATAGCATTAAGCATTATATACATTTCTGCAAATATATAAATCAGCCTTTTAAAAAAAAAATACTAAGTGTTATGACTTACCTATTTTATCCCTTGTAAAAAGACAAACAACTCTGTTTTGGAATAAAGCATTTTCAGTGAGCGGGCTGGCCCTGCCAAGCTCTTGCTGTTCATGGCATTCGTTGTGGGTCACCGGGTCATACTGTAGCAGCACCACTTGCCATGGGCTGTGTCTGCTGCTTGCTGGAGTGGAGTGCTTTCCCTCAGGGGCAGATTGCTCCACATTGCTTTTGTTAATTTACTTAGCATCTTTTTTTCCAGGGAAGCTGCAGGGAAAACTTGAAAGAATACCTCAGTGTGGTTTGTAATGCTTCTTAGTTTTGATGACTTGAACCATATCCAGATGACATGTAATAGGTACCTAAATTAGACCTTCTGACACTTAAGTGAGACCCCGACATCTTTATGACTGTCGAGAAAGTCAAGTATTGGCATGCGTTCAGCAGGAGGTCTGAGCTGCTCATTGCTGCCTTGGACATTGATGCTATGGCAGGCAGGCTGAATGTGCCTTATGAACCCACAGTTGCGTTCCTACAGGGATTGCTGGTTGTCATGCTTGGCTCTCATGCATTGACTGCCTAAAGGAAAGCTAATTTTTTTTTTCTGACACCTTCTGGGTTTTGGCCAACTAAAATTGTAAAGTTAATTTCATGCTTATTCCTGGAAGCAGTATAAAAAGTGAAAGGTGGACAAGCTTTGGGGTCAGACTGATTTGGGGGTGCGATAAGGCTATATACCTGTTTGGCTCCTAGTGCTGTGGTGCTGTGACCTGTTCAGGCATTGTCAGTGTGACTGCAGTGCTAATGTTTATGTACAATGACAGGGGAGATGGTGATGGTTGTGGCCATATCCCATTGATGTGATCTAGGGCAGGTTTTAGAAAAGGGTACACAGCTCCCAAAAATCTTTCAGGATCGGTTACAGGATTGATTATAGCTGGGGTGGCAAGAGAAGGAGGAAAAAGAATAAGAGGGTTGATGAGCCTCATGTGTATTTCTTTCAGATCAGCAGATGTAAAACATGTGCTATTAAGCTGTGAAAGGTCTGGTATTAACACTGGGTCAGAGACAGGCAGAGAGGGAGAGTGAAAAATTAATTATGATTTTGGAAAGAAACTGGGACCCTGTCCAATTTGACTTGCTGTAGGCTGAGACCAGGACTTCTCCTCTTCCAAGTCCCATCCTTCCCAACTTCCTCTGAAGTGTTATGCAGAGCCAAACTTTAGTATTGGAGATAAGAAATCTACCTGACAGTGTCAGGTGTGAGCAGATGTCGGTATCTGCTGCTTGTGTGATCTGAGGCTGGAGTTTCTCATGGAAGTGTTCACTCTGAAGCTTATTGTGTTAAAAGGACAATGTTTGTTCAATTTAAACTATGCTGGGACTGCTGCTAAGAAGGAATTAAACTTAGAAATCCGTGAAAGTACTCTGTACTCAGTCATCTTTTTCTTTTTTATTAATATTCCTGCCTAGAGTTTATTTTAGTCTCCCTGCATTTTTGCACACATGAATCTAAATAACATTTAGAGTGTTTTCTTATCAAATGTTTAGGCTAGTATCTTGAAATGCACTGTTAATCTGAGTTCTGCTTGCAGCTCTTGGTATAAAGAGGGTCTTTGAGTTGGGGCAGACAGGTAATACATACCATTTCTTATGCTATTGTAACCGTCCTTTCATCAAAATGTAATTAAGAGACTACTAATAGTAAGTCAGTGAAACTGTTTTTACTTTGAAGCAAAAAGAAGACCCACAATGGGACAGTCAACCTTTCCCATTACAGGACTTCAAAGATTATTAAAACCTTAGGCAAATCCTACTGAGGTTAGTTTGAAGTCCTATAGGGTCTGATAGATGGGGATCTTTATTGTCAGTTTACTTATTACTACTGAAGTATATTTAAAATTTTAAGCATCATATATTAAAAAGGTGGTAATAATAAAGAGAAATTTGTAAAAAGATAATAGATTTTAGCTTAGTTACTCTTCTAATAGAGATATCTGAATACATGCCTTCATCATAAATTACGGAGACAAAAATTAGAGCAAATTTTTTTGAATTCTTAAAAAAAA
>VZTV01049399.1:7339-24208 GCA_013400875.1 Anhinga rufa
CTTATGAGGAAAGGCTGAGAGACCTGGGTTTGTTGAGCCTGGAGAAGAGAAGACTGAGGCGGGATCTCATCAATGCTTATAAATATCTGAAGGGTGGGTGTCAAGAGGATGGGACTGGACTCCTCTCAGTGGTGCCCAACAACAGGACAAGGGGCAATGGGCACAAGTTGGAACACAGGAAGTTCCACTTAAATATGAGAAAATTCTTCTTTACGGTGAGGGTGACAGAGCAGTGGAACAGGCTGCCCAGAGACGTTGTGGAGTCTCCCTCCCTGGAGACATTCAAACCCCACCTGGACGCGGTCCTGTGCCCCCTGCTCCAGGTGTGCCTGCTCACGCAGGGGGGTTGGACAAGATGATCTCTGGAGGTCCCTTCCAACCCCTAGCATTCTGTGATTCTGTGGTTCTGTGATTCATGCCATGAGAAAGACCCACTGGCCACTGACCCAAGGATACATGTGTCAAGCAGCACTGGGTATGGGCTGTGCATGCCCATGAAGGATCACAGTCACTTTGCTGGTCTCATGAAGATGGGGAATCATCTGAAGCAGAACAATCCTCTGTGAAGTCAAATCTGGCCTCTGAATCTTCCCTGGAGTAGCTCAGAGCCAGAGGAGCTGCCTCTGCATCAGTGTTGTCATGTTTAGGAAAAACCCAGCCAGCCTGAGATTTCCATTTTCCCTATCAAAAACTGAGCTGCGTGAGGCTTAGGCTTGGGCCCAGACACTGGTACATCTTGATTTTATTCTTCTGTGTGGCTTTTACATGCAAGAAGTAAATCAAAATCAAACCCCCAAAATAGAAGGCATTTAGCTGATACCACAGACCTTCCAGCACAGCAGGATATTCATTAATCTACTTCTCTATTGAAATGCTCAGCAAACAAGACTAATTAGACACTTGAATAAGGTATTCATCTTAAATAAAAGGACATGGCTGTTTTCTGCTAGAGGTTTTCTACTTTCAGGATGTCTACACTGTCAAAGCTGGGCTGCTTTGTTCTCTCTCTGGTCTCTGCTCTCCCTCCAGTGCCCTCTCAGCCAATTCTGAGCTCTCAGCTCTCACACTACTTCCCTTTTCTTCATCCTTTGTCACCTGTCATTAGTACTTTTTCACTGTATTAATCTTCTTCTAGGTTTTCACCCACTCCAGGCTGACTGTTTGGCTAGGACTCGGCTAGTTCTTGGTACTTAAGGAGGATGTCAGAAGACCTACATCTCCTGGCTTGTAGGGGAGCACTGCTTCCTTGGGCAGATGCCTTATGCCATATAGAGATAACCTGATTAACCTTATTGCCTTTGTTTCGTTGTTTGTAACTTGTAACATGTTACTTGTATTTTTCTGATACATTCAGGACAATCTTTGAATCATTTTCTGTGAAAATTTCCTGCTGGAAAATCCCAGTTATTGACATTGACACCCTATTTCTCCTTGGGTAGGAGGAACTGACCCTCTGGAAATGCACCAGGGTTGTGACAAAGCAGACAGGACCCAGCATCTTTTGGGAAACTACTGGTCTGTAAAATGAACAGGAAAAGTGTCTTCCCCTAAATTAACAAAGAAATATGACCTAAAAACCACATTGTTTTCTTAGACCCTGAACAACCTTGGCCCTCTGGGTGATTAGGTCAGTGCACTTTTACAAATCATGCTTATTCAAAATCCTGGGCTAGTTTGTGAAACTGGAGATTGACAAACACCCCAGTGCACTCAGGGGTGTAGTAGCCACACAGTTGTTTTTAGTTCCCCTGTTCAGAGGATTATGGTTCTAAAATGAACAGAACGGCCTGTATAGCCGTTAGTTTAAGATTGGTTATGGCTTGGCATACTTCAAAAATCAGGAGTCACCTGGTACAGAGAATGGCCACAGAAAGCCACACTTCAATTTATGTATTGCTTCTTTGTATCTCTTACTAGAAAACATGGCAAATTGCTGCTGGAAGTGTTAAGCTATGTCCATGAATTTATCAGGAATCCTAAGTTTTAAATATACATACTCAAATATCCATGATTTCAATTCAGCCTCCAGATACAAATTTTTTTCACCAGAGCTGTGGGTGCAATGCCAGTTAACATAAAGTGGTATTGCTTTCCTGATCATGTGAGGCTGCGCTGATATAAATTAAGAATTTAGCATATTAAGCACTAGACTTTGTGGCTTTCTTGTGCAGATTCAAAACTACCATAAACATACTAGGCACCAGTATCATGGGAATACTGATATATGCATGCTTGAGATTTTGGTGAGTACTTCTGAAAAATAGTGTTTGGGAAGGGACCAGAAAGCTAGAGATTAAGATGGTGTCACAGAAAAGCCCATGAAGAATTGAATACAGTCAAAGGGAAACCACAGTAGAACTGGGAGGATGTGCCTGCAATTGAATAAATAGGAAGAGAATCATGTTTAAAACTTTTTGTTTATAATCATTAAGTCTTTGTGTAATTCCATCATGTCATGAGTAAACGCTTACTGTCTGTCCAAGACAACAGCATAAGTTCAGCTTGCAGGATAAACACAAAACAGTAGTGTAAGTGAGCCAGCAAGACCTTTTACATGTTGGAGATACGCAGTAGAAGACCACCCACAAAATCTATGAGTGCAGTCCAACCAAAAATCTCTAGTGCTTCTTCTGTGGCCCTTACTCCTGAAGTAATTAAAATTTGGAAGAGATGCAGATGATCAGTATCACTAAATGTGTTATTTCAGAGAGCAACATCTTGTGATGATTTAATTTCCTGGTCCATTTCAGTGGTCCTCATTGAAGTCTTCTTCTCCCATTTAAACCTTTTTTTCCTATCATCTTGCCTCCATGAGTGTGGCCTTTCAAATTTGGCAAAGTCAAACTTGAAGCTCTACCGTGGTTATTTTGTGACCAGCAGCAGCACTCTTTTCCAGCTGGTAAAAATGTGTTATGTATTGCCTAAGGCTGAGAAAATGGCATCCTCTCACACAATATCCTTTTTCTTTCATCCATGGTAAATCCATTTTCACCTTCCCAAGAGGATTTCTTCCTGGCTCTCACTGCAGGAGGATGTGGTATTCCCTCTGCCTTCCTTCAATATTTATTATTGCTGAGACATGCCATTTTTATTTCTGTTGGATATTATATTTGTTTAGTAAAATATGCTTTAAAAACCTAGCTATTTGTAGATTCTACACACAGAGTTTCTCCAAAACTTTCACCTGGAATTAATTAACCACAGGAGGAAAATGGTTTGCGATGTAAAAGTAGCAACAGGTATTTTGTCATCATTGCTAACAAACAGAAATCTGTCTGGACAACCACTGGAATTTGAAACATGGGTCATCCCAGCTTCCTTTCCATACTAAATCCTATGACAACTCTTGCACTTCAAATGTAATACCACCAGTAGAGTACGTAATCACTGCTACTTTAAAACATCATCTTTACTCTTTCTTTAGGACTAGATCTGGCAGGGGAAATGTCTGTAGCCTTTCATGAACTGGTAAACTATTAAAGCTTCATCTAAATAAGGGAGAATGAAATGCAAACAACCGTAAATAGAGAACAGGAAATTCTTTTTCCAACTATTAAGAATGCATCTACCTCTTGCTAACATTAGGTTCTGCCAAAATAAAATTAATAAGTGTTTGAATTTGGGGCTGGCAGTAAAATGCTGCTAACGTTAGGCCAGTGGCTCTAAATGACCCTGGCTGAAAGAGCCAGGAGCTGTTTAGGAAAGCAAAACGCACTTTGCTTCCTCCTTTATCATCACCAACTTTTTTTGAATGAAGTCATCTTGTTGCATACCATTTCTACATCTGTTCCTTCATCTATAGTGTTTTTCCCAACATGATCCTCAGGAACAGCACACTAACTGCTACAGTTAGTGGCATATATACATACATTTTCTGAATGAATAATACAAATAAGATCAACACCTGTTTAAGTATCTAGAGGAAAAGAAAAAGGCATATTTGGTGCATAGGAATAAAAATTGAAATTTTTATTTTTTTTTAACAGAACCAGACATTTTCTCCTATGTGTTGCACAAACTGAGCTTCTACTGAATTCAGCTGACTTTTGTGTATAGAAGGATACTGCAGAATCCTGGAAGCTAATTTTTGAGCCATTCTATGTTACCATCACAATTTCCCCCTGCTTCTAGCAGATGACTGTTAGTGCTCAGAGTCAAGAAATTCTTGACAATATTCCATTAGGAAACAGTGAGGAGTATTATTTTCATTTCACCTTATATTAGTACAAATCAGCACACCTTTAAGGGCATCACAGATATGGCTGTATATTTTTTATGTATTTCATATGTTCACAGTCACAAGTATCTGTCCATTTTCAAAACCTTGAGAACACATACACCACCAGCAATGAAGGTACATGTATTTACATCCATGTACTAGCCAGACTTGCTCTCTGCACTTTTGGTATTAAATATGCAAATCATATCATATGTATGTGAAAACCAAGGCCTTATTTCTCTGGGTATCTCTGCTGCCTGCTGAATAGTCTGCACTCAGAGTACAGTATATTTCCCTTTATGATGTGAATTGCTTTAGCTTGCTTATTTATAAAGGCAGCTGGCTCTTTACTGCTCCCCTGGTCTGAGGCCACAGTAAGAGCTGACTCTTCATATTTGAAGGTCCTACTCAGCCTGAAACATCACCTAATTATATGATTTGTGTAGTATTTCATGTGGTTGCAAGTGAATGATGTGCACAAAGGCAAATCTCAAGTCCTTGACCAATAATGGTGTGTATTACCCTTGACGAAGTAATTTTGTACTAACAGTCCTGAGCAGTTATGAGCACAGCAGAGATGTTCATGGCAGCTTTTCTGCCTGAACCAGAGAAACCACAGCTATCATATTTGTGAAAGGGCAGCAAGGAATGCAAAGGCCTCAAGGAGAGAGAGTTTTTCAACTGGATTGCTTTTATGACATTTGCTTGAAAGTGGTAAATGGTGAGCTGTGGCTGTAGGTAGCTAGATGGAGTTGCTTTTGGCTCCTGGGGAACAAAGCTAACAGTCAGCTAAGCCAACAGGCTGTGCAGATAACAATGCTGGTCATCTCCTTCCCTGTCTCCCTGAGATGTTTGGCTTTGAGGCTGTCTTGCTGCAAGGGAGGTTTCTCACTGTGGGACTAAGCTACCAGTGAAGCAGCCTTTCCTGGTTCCCAAGTGGGGACCAGTTACATATCGGTATGACCTTGGTGCTAGGGAAAGCTATGGAGCAGATCACCTGGAGCGCCATCACATGGTAGGTACAGGACAACCAGGTGATCAGGCCTAGTCAGCATGGGTTTATGACAGGCAGGTCTTGCCTGACTAATGTGATCTCCTTCTTAGTGGATCCACTTAATGGATGAGGGAAAGGCTGTGGATGTTGTATACCTAGACTTTAGTAAAGCCTTTAACACCATTTCCCACAGCATTCTCCTGGAGAAACTGGCTGTTCATGGTTTGGATGGGGGTACACTTCATTAGATAAAAAAATGGCTGGATGTCCAGGGCCAAAAAGTGATGGTAAATGGAGTTAAATCCAATTGGTGGCTGGTCACAATAGGTGTTCCTCAGGGCTCAGTGTTAGGGCCAGTCCTGTTTAATATCTTTATCAGTGATCTGGATGAGGGGATTAAGTGTACCCTCAGTAAGTTTTCAGATGACACCAAATTGTGTGGGAGTGTTGATGTGCTTGAGGGTAGGAAGGCAGAGGGACCTGGACAGACTGGATTGATGGGCTGAGGTCAATTGTATGAGGTTCAACAAGGCCAAGTGCTGGGTCCTGCACTTGGGTCACAACAACCCCATGCAACGCTACAGGCTTGGGGAAGAGTGGCTGGGAAGAGTGGCTCCAAAGCTGCCTGGTAGAGAGGGACCTGGGGGTGTTGGTTGACAGCTGGCTGAACATGAGCCAGCAGTGGGCCCAGGTGGCCAAGAAGACCAAGAGCATCCTGGCTTGTATCAGGGATAGTGTGGCCAGCAGGACTAGGGAAGAGGTTGTGCCCCTGTGCTTTCACTGGTGAGGTCACACCTCCAATACTGTGCTATCACCTCTCAGTACAAGACATTGAGGTGCTGGAGTGTGTCCAGAGAAGAACAATGAAGCTGGTGAAGGGTCTGGAGAACAGGTCTTATGTGAGGAGAGATTGAGGGAGCTGAAAGAAGAGGCTGAGGGGAGACCTTAACACTCTCTACAACTACCTGACAGTAGGTTGTAGTAAGGTGGGGGTTGGTCTCTTCTCCCAGGTCACTTGTGATAGGATGAGAGGAAATGGCCTCAAGTTGTGCCAGGGGAGGTTTCGATTGGATATTAGGAAAAATTTCTTCACCAAAAGAGTTGTCAAGCACTGGAACAGGATGCCAGGGAAGTGGTGGTCTACGTACCATGCCTGGAGGTATTTAAAAGATGTGTAGATGTGGCACTTAGGCACATGGTTTAGTGGTGGTCTTGGCAACCTTAGGTTTATGGTTGGACTTGATGATCTTAAAGGTCTCTTCCAACCTAAATGATTCTGTGATTCTATAACAAACTGGATACCCACCTATTGTTTCATAACCCCCATAGTTCCAGATAAGTAGAAAACCCACTGGTAGCCCCTGCTAACTGACAACATGATTGCAGATCAGCCTGCTGCTTGATGACAAAGAAATTAAGAAAATGACTGAGAACACCATAAAAATTGCATGTGGCCTGAGATCTGAAATTATGTTCCCTAGTTAAGACATTAGAATAAATAATCACATGGTTTTGTTCTTTTGTATTGAATGAAAATTTCCCACTATTCTAACATGATTGAATTTTATTGTGCTTGGCAGTAAGTAGATGGTCTTTAATATGTTAATGTTATTAATAATGCTTGGCATGCAGCTAACTCCTTCCATCAGACTCTCATGGCCCTCAGTGAATGAAAGCCTGAAATATTTCCCTGGAACGGCAGGCATTAGCTCAGTGCTGCACAGAGACGCTGTGTGGGATCTGGGAACATAACCCTGATCCCTGATTCCCATAACTTACAGCTGGATTGCAAATTGGATTACATGTTCATGCAAAGAGAAGAAATAGGAATGCCCTTTATATCCCTGTCTGCACAGTGGTCACTTGTATGGTGGTTACTGATTTACTGCTTATTTGGGACTGTACTAAATTAGCATCTTTCATCTGGAATGAGAAGGGAGAAGGACGAAAGAGGTGAGAAGCAGATACAACACCTTGTAAACCAGCATGTGACACTGTTTTCTTGCCTGAAAATCATGCTCTGACCTTGAAACCAAGGCCCTCCCAATTCCTTGAGAATGTACCTCTGCCATGCCCTAATAACTGCTTAAATCCGTCTAACTAGGCCAGGAGGACACATGGGCAAGTGGACAAGTTACCACATGCCACCTGATCCATGGCAACTCTCTGCACGTGTGTCTTGGTCATGGTGGCTGTGAGATCCATTGCTCACTTCTGGAAGTAAGCAGGCTTGGGTCGCTTCACATCTTTAGGGTTTCAAAAACTGCACCCAGGTCACTTAGGCAAGTGACTTCATGAGCTGAGCTGGGACCATAAGGCTGATGTTGCTGCTGGCAGTCTCAGTTAAATGTAATGTAAGTTTTTATTATAGGACCACTGTTTAATGAAACCTGTAATTGTACTGGGCCATTTTCACCAAATAAACTTATTTCAAGAGACAATCTTTTATTTTTGTGGTGAACTGCTCATTCACTGCATTACACTCTTCCCAGGTTTGATGCTATCAAAGTCTGAGACAAAGTTACAAGTCCATCTATGTCCATATTTGTACAAACTCATGGCTATAACCATGTCTCTTCCATGACTTGTTTAAAATCAGCCAGTTGTCTCAATTTATTTCTAAAAGTACAAGTGTCTACACTGAGTAAATAAATACCAATGCAACTACAACTGATACATGCATTTTGCATTGCTGTCGTCACAGTATTTCCTCTCTAGGGCTTTGATGCAGGAGTTATGAGCCAGACAAACACTTGATCACACCCTCTGTAAATAGGTCAACACATCCACAGAACGGCTGTGTGTGGATGTGGTTGAGGAATTAAATTTAGCTTCTGGATTTACCAAGTGATTTGACAATAGCTTAATTTTTCTAGGAATCTAATCTGGTTAATTAATGTATAATTTAGAAGGAAGACTCAAGAGATTCATACCACAAGGTGACTTCAAGATAGATATTGTGTGTACCTAGATTCTAAATAAAACAGTATGGTTTTTAGTGGAAACATAGAAAGACATAGCTATTTTAAACTCCTGTTCTAGGAACTGGGAGATGTTTCAGTTCTTTCCATATAAGCATCTTTATTTTTTTGTTGCACCTGCAAAACAGCATCTTTAACCAGAACATCTTCTGTGTGAGGTCCTCAGGTAGCCAGTCCTACCAACTTGACAAATGACTGCAGTGATGTGTGTTGGGCACATCATCTTGCTTATATCTTCTCGGCTGAGAAGGAAAAAGAATATCACAAACCTTTTGAATTCATCACAAGTTAGCAAAAAGCTAGAGATATCTTTAGGTGTCTCCAATATTGGTATTACAGCCCTGTGTGTCTAGGGCTGCAGTCAGTGCAGATCCAGTCATCTGAGCTCACAGAGTTCAGACTGTGATTCACGTCCACCAAATATGGGCAACTAATTTAGGGTAAGAAGAATTGCACCAAGAACTCCACTGACTTCACTGTCTAGCTCTGCACTGACAACAAAGGGAGGGTAGGATGACTTGCACATATGCAGGTGCCTGGATATAGTCAGAAGAATGCCACCACTACAGTATGACTAGTTGTCTTGGTCTTCAGGTCATTATTTATTGAATTATTGTTATAAGACACCAGTATTACTGCTCTAAAGTCTTCATTGTGAAAATAAAGAAATAAGGCTCCTAAGGTTTTAGAGACATAAATACATGCTGAACTCTATTTAAAATCATTGAAGTAAAGGCTTTTCTGTCTTAAGGTTTACTGGAAATTGGAAATTATTTGTTGTTACAAATATTCCCCCCCTCAAAAAAACAAAAACAGAACCCCCAAAAAATGGCAGTTTTTCTATGATTCTGTCCTGTCCTTTTAGGGTTTGGTCCATCACATTTCAAAGGCAAGGGGGCCGCATTACACTAATCACCAATGAAACATGACTGAGTGAGAATACAGTTCCTAAAAGCTGTTTTTGAGATTTCATCCAAGGTTTCTCTGTGTGGTCTGTTTATTCATAAAACTTAAGGGGCAGTTGTGGGAAAACATCTCAAAGTGGAAAAAGGATAGTTAAAAAAGTAAGAGTGCATGATGGTGTCTGAAAATATCTCTTTTCCTTTATGGTCAGGATTTTCTTGTTCATCTCAGAGGCCAATCTCTCAAAGAGGCCTCTGTGCTGGTGTCACTAGAGTATTTGGGGATCAGGAGAGTCATCTGGCTTTGTTCCAGCAAGACCCTGCCTTGATGGAAACTACAAAAACAGTGCTGGCCTTAGTTTTTATTTTTAATTATTATTTCATAGATAGGGATCTCTTTTATTCCTCACATAAATACAAAGTGATGTAACTGAAGAGACTTGAAGACAATGAAGAAAACTAAAAGTTAAATAAAAGGGTCATATCATTCATTTGCTTAGAGAAAAGAAATGTCTATGGACTTGTCTTTGTTTCTATGAGTTGTTTACAAAATGCAGCTGAAGTCTTAGGATTTTATAAGTCTTCTCATTGCTTTCCATTGACCCCAGTTAAAAAAAACCAGAGTCTTCATAGTCATTTCACACAAATGCTTCTTATTAACATGTGATTTTTATACTAACCGTTTTCTTTTGAAATTAAAAGTGCAGGGTTTTGGCATAGATAATCTTTCTAACCACTTCACTAAAATGACAGTAAAATTTCTGTGATGGGTATATTGTTATTCAAAGAAGGACTTTATGGGCCATTTTCGTGTCACAGTCGAGAAGAATCATGAATATAAATCTTCAACAATCAAACACCTATAAGACTAAACCCCCAAGTGCACATTGGTCTTTATTAATAACACCCATGACTTACACAGAGGCACTGCAGCATTTCCCTATTATAAGAGAATAAGGATTTCATTACGTATCCCCCTCTACTCTGCCCTGGTGAGGCTGCATTTGGAGTACTGTGTCCAGTTCTGGGCCCCCCAGTTCAAGGACAGGGTGCTGCTGAAGCAAGTCCAGCAGAGAGCTACAAAGATGATCAGGGGACTGGAGCATCTCCCTTATGAGGAAAGGCTGAGAGACCTGGGTTTGTTCAGCCTGGAGAAGAGAAGGCTGAGGGGGGATCTCATCAATGCTTATAAATATCTGAATGGCGTGTGTCAGGAGGATGGGACTGGACTCTTCTCAGTGGCGCCCAATGACAGGACAAGGGGCAACGGGCACAAGTTGGAACACAGGAGGTTCCACCTGAATATGAGGAAAAAATCCTTTCCTGTGTGGGTGCCAGAGCAGTGGCACAGGCTGCCCAGAGAGGCTGTGGAGTCTCCTTCCCTGGAGACATTCACACCCCACCTGGACGCGGTCCTGTGCCCCCTGCTCCAGGTGTGCCTGCTCACGCAGGGGTGTTGGATGAGATGATCTCCAGATGCCCCTTCCAACCCCTACTATTCTGTGATTCTGTGAAAATAATACCATCATTCATTGGAAACAATGCAAAAGTAATGGCTTTGTTCTGTTAATTCTTGTCTGTAAAATTGCTGCAATGAATATAATGAGGTGTCCAGCTGTTGCTAATAAGGCTGCAATGTTTAATGTAAAGCTAGCAGTGATATATTAAGGGCTATTGTGATTTTTGCTCATCTATCTGATGATTTTGACATTGTCTGGAAGAACAGGCAGAGGTAATTTACTTTCCAGTCCTGCCAAGAATCATGTATGTGCAGTACAGAGGCTGAATGTTACCATCATTTCTCCATGTGCTTATCTTGGGCCTGACCCAATATGTATTGAGACTTGCTGATTTTTTAAAGTTATTTTAATGGGATCCGAATGAGGCTTCTTGTTTAGGGAAAAATCATGCAATATATTAAAATCTTATAGAACTACTTCTGTAACTCAGGTAGTATTAAAAACCCAGAAATGGGTTTCTGGTATCTATCCTGGTGCCTGCATGAAAGAAGCCAGAAAATTCTTTCATATATTAGGATAAAGCAATGCTTAACCAAGGATTAGGAAAATTCTCATTTTGTATCATAGCCCCACAACAAAGATTTTATAGAATAACAGGTGAAAGTCTTGCTTGACCAAAGCATTTTAAACATATGCTTACATTTTAAGTATATTAATGATTTTACTGACATCAGTGAAGTGTGTCTTCAATTTCAGTTGATGGAAAGAAAGAGAAATATACAGTCTTTGGGGTACATATAACAACTAATTTCTTGTGGCTGGTGGCCACTGTTTTAATACTATCACTGGACAACAGTATTGTCTGTGTTCATGTGTAACCTGTCAAAGGTGGAGGAAAGGTTTTGCTGGTCTCTCTGCAGAGAGAGAATCTTCACAGATGATGTGCCAGGTGGGTTTCTTTGAAGACACATATGGCAAGTGGATTTCTGTCATAGGGATGTTCTTTTTCTATTGCAAGACTGACCTAGTCATTATGTAAAGGATGAGATGCTATAAACATTTATGAAAATGCTGATATGGAAAAGGACAAAACACAAGCGCTATACCTTCACCCATATTCAGATCATATGAAGTGCTGTGGAACAACCAGGAAAACACATGTTGCTAGCTGTATATTATTGCCTGTGTGTGACTGAATAAAATAAATGACCCAGATTAAAGGTCCATAAACTTGCTAAACTGCAGTTTTTGTCACTAGATGGCAGAAAAAGATGAGTTATCTTGTATGATTAAACTAGTTTTTTAACATATGAACAGGATGAATGAAGTCTGTGTATCGTAGCTGACCAGAAACAATGCAAAATCCGCTTACTAAACTCTGCCTTTCTATTGCCATGTTTAAAAAACACATTCTAACAGCCTGTTGGTAACATGGGATTACGATGCCCTCTTCTAAACCTGTTTCCCAGGTCATTAAAGCTAAAACAAAACAATGTAGATCCTTTAATGTAAAAAGCAGCAGAGAATAGAGGAAGCATATTTAATTACTATGTGTGGGAAAACCCATTGCTTGTATTTACTTTGCTGGTTAATATTGACATTGGGCAACTGAAGGACCAGCGATTCCTTCCTTGTACATCCAGACACCCTGCTGAGTTCAATGGGAACATGAAGTGTGGAAGATTGGGGCTTTTTCCAAAGCACCCTCAAGTCAAGGGGAAGATTCCCATAGACTTCTCCAGGGCTGGGATGAGTCCTAGTGAAGAGCAGTTCTTTGAACAATAAGCATTCAGCACTGAGTAGCCAGCACAGGGTGTTGGGGGTTTGCAAAGCACTAAACAAATAAATGACACACATTCCATTTCTCATTTGCCCCAGGGTTACACACACGTGCCGTACTTGGAAAAGATCAGAGCTTTTCCCTGGGAGGCCAGCCACACAGATCGAGAACTCACACTAGATAATCTCTGCTTATCCTTTCCATCAAAAGAGCTCAGCTGTAAAAGCTTCTTCATATGTGCAATAGATGTGAGATGCTTTATTTTGTGCCCGTCACTGGACTTCTCCTGGATGTTTGATGCTTCACAACACCCTGCCACGGTCAGTTCCCATTAGACTGCACTATATGGTAAAGCTTCTCCTGACTGGCACACATACAAAACAACATGGGGCATCATAATGCTATGTACCTGCTTAAGTGGTTCAAAGAGATGCATTTTCCTCAAATCCCTAGGAGATCTAGGTAGCACCAAGGATTCATGGAACCTGCCTCACTCCATGGACTAGCCTGTCCCATCTGGCTTCAGTTACAAGTGGCATTCCAGGTTGTATAGTTAGTTTAGTTCCTAAGAGACTTTCATGCAAGCTCAAAGCTCCTGGTGGGACAGCCAGATTTGGTGGATGTCCAGTTGTGTGGGTCAGGGAGTTGTAGAGAAAAAGCAAAGAGACATCCTATGAAACGTGAGGTACAAACAAAATATAGAAAGTTTGCACTGCACTGGCTGACTAATGGCTGATCCTAATTAGGTCACATCCAGGCCAAGAGTCTAATGCACCTGGATATTTTTTCATTTTGTATTGAATAAATAAGCCTTATTAAAGCTCCTAATAAAATGAGGAGCTTTACAATGTCAGTCAGCATATGCTATGACTAGTTTTTCTTTTACAATAGTACTTGTGACATTTGGGTTCAGGCTAGTACAAAACAAAAAACTTGCTTACAATCTTTGACTAAGATGAGGGTGAAACTAGTATTTCAGTGAATGTGATGAGTTGCAGGCTATGGAGCCCTATAGAAAGTTGCTGTTTGCTATGGCAACCAATCCCAATGCATGAACATAAGTCCAATATTTTTAGTGCCGTGTTTTGGAGAGGACTTAAAAAATACTGAATATATTCTTCTGAAAGAAAGCACCTGAAATTGGTCATGAAGGGAAGAAAAATCAACTTTTTATCTAGAATTTAGCATTTTTGGGCCACAGTTAGGCTAAATATAATTTGCTAGTTTCATATTAAAACATTAATGCCTCTTATTACATTTTTGCCATCTGGTTCAACAGTTGCAATAATCAAGCAAATAAAATATAACAGCAGACAATTGTCAGGGCTTAGATGTTGGAAGGTCACTACAGAAGCTGGTAGTGAAGACCTGGTTGTTGCTGGGAATCAGAGCTCCTAGGAACCTGCACTGTCATTAGGTAGGGATGTTGTAGGTATCTTTGAACTGGTATTACAGCATCTCCCTAGAAAGAGACAACTATTTCAGGGACTATAATTCCTGTGATGCTTAAACCAAGCAAATACTAGCACAGAGAAAAATCAAGGTCTTACTATTGCTTACATCTGTTGTGTCCTAAAACACCAAAGCAGTTCAAAATTGACTCAGTTCCATCCCATACACTTCTCCTCTGTAGAGGTGTTTTAGAAGTGAGGACAGGAACAATATTCTGGCTTGGACAGCCTGATATGGTGCCCAGAAATTAATCCTGATGTATTTCTACAAACATGAAGAAAGATTTGATAGAGAAGCTTTTGCCTACTGTGGGGAAGGAAAAAATAATTCATTTAGCAGGGATGGCTGCACTGTTCTCTAGAAACCGACGAAGATCCAGCTGGAAGATCTGGATGCTGACATGATACTATGAAACAAAGAAGTTGAAAAACCTGTAGTGCATCTGCAGTGCACCACTGTCTGTTGTCTCCATACACGAGTTTCTTTGCTCTCTCTCTCAGTGTGCATTCCTTTTGGAAATGATAGTCACAAACTTCACAACCACCTTCTCATAATTTCAAGAGTATATCTTGGAGCTCACCTTTTCCAAGCAGAATGCGGCATACCTTACGAAGCATAGATTTACGGAAACCCCCCATTTCTCTTCCAAACCAGAGCCCCATTGCCATTCTCCTAAGCAGAGAGCAGTCACAGTGTGTGCTAGGTGGCAGCTGTTGTGCTGCTTTAAGGTGCCCAGCACAATCCCTAAAGCAAAGTGTAACTGGAGAGGCGATATTGCTTAGGTGGTTACATCAGTGAACATCAATGCTTATGAAATTTGCCGTTCTGGAAAATGAGCAATGGATCACTGCAGACAAATTTAGTGAATCTTGGTAACTACATGGTCTGCTAAGCAGTGATCTGAAACCACTAATCCCTTGTTTGCTGATAAAGAGATATTTTTCTAAATTTTTGTCCTGACCTACCATTTCAGTGAGGCAGAGATATGTAACTGACATGAAGGTTTAAAGCCCTTTATTATACTTGCAAAAGGTCTGTTAAGATGGAGTAATAATAAAAAGCATTGGTGAAAAATTTTGTGGGTTTTTTTTTTGTTTGTTTGTTTTTTCTTGATTCCAATGTTCTTCTCCTGGTCTGTTCTTCCAGGGTGTTTGAAGCTGAAGTACAGTTTCATTCTCTGAAACTGAGGAGAAGAAACACAGCTTTACTGCTCTCACTTAACACATATGTTAACAATTAGCTTATACTTACTGGCATTAATTACTATAGTGGATGCAAGGAGATGGTACATTATATGCTTCGTGGGACACTGTTTAAAGATTTTGCAACATTTTTAGTCATATTCAAGCTACTCTGTCCAAAGGCCTGGAATCCCTGGTGGAAAGAATGATTTCCTCTGCCAGTTCTCAGAAGCACATTACAGGCCAATGCACACTTTGCCTCTCCAGCTAGTTAAAGAAAGGATGACTTTTATTCAGACTAAAACATTTGATAGACATGGTGTGGTAGAGAGAAATACAGGTAAAGGAGTATTCTGCTTGTATCAGCTGTCTATNNNATCAGCTGTCTATTATGCTTCTGATAGTAAAATGCTGGCAGTTCAAAGTGTTATCTTGTCTATTTTATTGATTTATAAAGCAGGAGGAAATTTCACTACTAACTGCTCCAGAGTGTGTAAAAATGGGAAGATCAGACTATAGTCATAACAGTTATTTAGATAAATTGCTTTTGTTTTAAAACAAACACCAGTAACTGAGCAACAAAATAACTCAGAACCAGACAAAAGAAATAATGTTTTTCATACATTTCATGGCAGGATTGACTCATGTCAGGCTTCATAAGCTAAGCAGGGTTGAGCCTAGCCTGTGTCTGCCCAAGAAACATGTACACAACCAAAAGCATTGCTGTTGATTTAGTAAATGTTGTATTTCTCACTGAACCCTAGTGGATCCCCAGTGCAGGCCTGATAAGCTGTGAGGGGCATCTGCTCTGTGACAAAGCCACAGAGTACTCCTGGACATTTAAAGCTATGCAGTCCCTTTCTCACATTCCCATCCCGCTTTGGCCCCATATTATCATAGGCAATGGTAGTCTTCTCCCACTGACTCCCTCTTTTCTCCTCCAGACTTTTGCTTTGAAGCTCCTATGCCACCTCTCATTTTGTATGATCTCTTTTCCAAAGAAGTCAGCTTTTGTGTCCAGCAAACCCAGGGTATACATTCAGCTAGCAGGTCCAGATAATTTTATTTTCAAATACAGATGTGCTCTGCCTGCTGTTTTATGTTCTTTGCCCCTGGCTGATGATGTTTCCAAATACTCACATAGCTGATACTTTTTCCCTATTTCAAATTCTTACTCAGATCTGGTCATTACAAAACTGCAGCCATGAATACACTGTTGGTGGTTATCACACTGCCTGACGCTGTTCATGATTTCTTTACCCTCTCACAACTGTCTGTGTCCATCGGTTGCCTTAGCCTAAATCTGATAACACTTTAGGTTAGGATCTATCTTTTAGTTCTTTATTTGTGTTGGCAATAAGGCAGGAAGAATCCCCAACCCTGAATTAGGTATTGGTAGGAATTCACAAACTGAATCAACTGAATCCAAACCCAAAAAATTAAAATGGCCTATAAGAGCGATGGGACATAAACGGCCCGTGCATCCATTTAGCCTGGGAATGAAAAGAAGTTCTTACAGTCTGAGTAGAGAGACTCTGAAAGAGCTTCCAGCCCAAGAAATGAGAAAAAAAGAGGAAGATGTATATTTTTATAAAGGCGATTCTGATGCTTGAAATAAAAGGGTCTGACCTCAGCAGTCTCTATCAGATATATGTTCCTGTTCCTTGATTTGTATATGTCTTAAAGGTCATAAAAAAAATAAAAATTAATCACATCTCCTAGTTTTCCTTCTCTTCCTTGCAGACAGTGGCTATGTCTGAAGGAAGACCTGAACTTTTGCACTGGAGCTCCAGGTGCTAAGGGCTCTGATGCAAGAGCTGTGTAGTGGAAGATGTGTGTGAGGTTATAAGCCTTGCTGAGAGGCAGGATATATTAGCCTGGGCACAGACTCTGTATGCAG
>VZTV01049400.1:0-10815 GCA_013400875.1 Anhinga rufa
ATACATTGCCAACTGAGGGTTGAAACAGTGGTAGGAAGTTACATCAGTGTAATATAACCACTCCAAAAAGTTTTGTTTACAAAATCCCACTAACTATCATTTAATCCCTCAAATCTCTTATTACATAAATAGATGTCTGACAGCCAACCTAGTTGGTTTATGAAATCTCTGTATTCACATAATTCCATGTTAAATCTCATCAGTACAAAATACTTGTTTACCAACTTGAACTGAGCAAACATTTTAAATTTTCCTTCTGTGGTATGTGCCTGCTAGTTGCAGACATGGTTTTAGGGATAAAAAAGATATGTGCAAAACTTCTATTGTTCACACATACCTGCCCCACTAACCACAAGGGAAATTAATTCACCTCCAGAAAATATTAATTTTGTTCCAGTCTGCCTACCTGAACTTGTTGTATGAATTGACAGAGACAGACCTTGCTGAGAATTGCAATATAGCACTAGAAAGTTTATTTGCAGAGAACAGACATTTTATCAGTCTGACAATACTATTGAATTCAAAACGACAAACAATTTTAGTCTGTAACAAACTGAACATTGTGCAGACCTAAAATAGTTCTGGTTGAAAAGTCTATGTACTTTTTACCTCTTACAATAATAAAATGAAGCAGTACTCGTACATTGTGGATGCTCATGTCATAGAAAGAAGAGTTGATCAGCATCTTGACCACCAGGTCCAAGAGGAAGTCCAAGAGGAAGGTTTTTGTCCCTGTGCTTAATGAACTATTTTAATATCCCTTTCACAAAGAATTATGTGGATGCTACTCCTAGCTGCAGGTACACTTTTCCATTACATCCCCTGCAATGCCATGGAGTCAAAATTCCCACCACACTATACCATGCTAGGTAAAACTAGCACAGCCACCATGGTGGCAAGACACTCTCCAGTGAATTTTCTGGCTGTCAGACACCAAAGGGTGGTGTGACCTTCCTGTCACACCCCTACTCTTTCACATCACAGCACACAGTCCTGTCCTCTTCTGCATAGTGCGCTTTTTTGGAAGTAACACATCGCAGGCAAGACACACAGTCCACCCATGCACTGTCATGTCCTGGCTATCATGTCCATTAGGCACCTGATGGGGGATGCTCCCCCACTGAAGGGGAAAACTCTGTGAGACACTTTTTCAGTGCTGCTCACAGTGTGCACGGGATCACCATCCATGAGTGGCCATTTTGAACCCGTCATATCCATGTGATCTCTGAACAGCCTCAGATTAGATGCCTGTTTCCTCCTGCCATGTGAAAGCAGAGGCTGAGAGGCCTCACATCTGTCCTAGCCTCATGGGACATCTGAACAGCATTTCTGGGGCAGCCTCTGGGCTTGGCACAGTGCTGCCAGGTGCAGGCAACCCTGCATGCGTGTGTGGGAAACCAGGACAAAATGCCAATTCAGGAGAACATGTACATGAGGACAATAAGAAAATACCCAAAAGGAAACCCCAGAATGACTGGGTGAACCAGAAGACCCATTCCACGGGTTGTGAATCACAGAACATTTTGAGGAAAGTCTCACACAGCAGGAAAGGGGGATGGGGACCACACAGATACCTCTGAGGCCATGGCAGGCTGCAGGCAGTTGTTGTGCATCTTTCTTTATTCTCAGGTCGATACTGTTCCATGGAATGTTTCAAAAATCTCCAGAGACTGACTGAAGAGTGAGAAGACCAATGTGTGCCCTGTGCTGTCTCCAAAACTAAGTCCTGCCCCAGCTCTGCAGCCATTTTTTTACCTGGTGCCAGCCATGTCACAGACACCCACTGTGACATGGCCACCACATCACTAGTTTTCAGTGCCAGGTGGCTGACATAGGGCCCAGCCCATGGCTCCCCAAGGAAGCAGGGCTGTGGTTTTTGATGCTTGCTTGAATGCACAGAGATGGACAAACCCCACAACCCAGGCCCGTGGGGAGATGTCAACATGCAGCACCAGCTATTCCTCTCATCTGTGCAGGGACACCTCTCACCTGGGGGCTGCTGTCACCTCCCAGTCCCTCAACACCTCCTTTTGCCCCCCTCCTTGCTGTCTTTCTTCTAGGCTGCAAGGACACAAGAGATGCACAAGGGTAATGCAGAGTCATAGAGGTCATGTTTCGACTGCGTTTTACCTTCATGTGAACCACAGTATCTGCAACTGGATGTCATGCCAGGGTGGCTATGGAAGGTAACAGCCCAAGCCAATACAGAGGCCTGAAGAGGCTGGATTCTAGTGATTTAACCTGTCTTTCAAGTCTTACATTCTTACACTTTTATCCGCACACTTTCATAATCATTATAGAGGTTCTGAAACAACTTTCTAAATAAAATGAATCATCTGAACATAAAGTATTTGAACAGCTTCTTTTTTTCCTATTGCAAAATACTTTTTTCTCCAGCCGTTACTAACAGAATGTGAGATTAACAATAAATACTTCTTGTTTCTTTAAATTACATATCAATATTTGACATTGTAAGAAACATGCTCTGTGATGGAATCATATAGAAAATAAATTTCTTCTTACGAAGGTGAACTTACTCAAAATTTATGCCTAATTCTTGCACAGCTCAGCTTTTCTTCAACCATCCTGACTTTTTCATAACAGAGATTTTTGGAACTGAACTTCATATCAACTGTGTGGCATTAATAATTTTGCTGCTAATCTTTGGAGAGAGTCAGCTGCTGCTCCCAAATATAAAGGCTGCATAGCAGAACCTGGATGAAGGAAGTATCTGATGTCAGCTGCCATCTCCACTATAACCAGTAAAGTTCAGATTAGCCAGAGAGGTAGCCCTTCATAAATGCACAGCAGGATGGTCAATGGCAGTATGATGACAATGCATGAAAATAGTGTGTCTGTCCTAGCAATCGCATGTACCTCTTCTACTCTTTTCAAAGTTTTTTCCAGTTTGTCTTGGATAAAAATGGATATTATGAGGTGAATAATAGAGAAAGAGAAAGTGGGAAGGCACATCATAAACCTCACCAGAATCCAATAAAATAGGAAGATAACATATGAAGATTGCATTAGGTTAGAATTTAAAGATAAAAATTTATTGCATAGGAAGAAGTGAACTGTAATCTTCATTTGTAATTTTAGGCCAGGAAAGTGGAAACTTTATGACAATATATTGCTGAAATACACCAGAAGCTTGAGAGACTTTTGAGAAGAAAACTTATGAAGGATAATAATAAATGCTTTGCCAGTAGGTACCAAACTGTCTACAATATATAAGAAATAGAAACCCAGGAATCTTCTAAGAGTTTGCAAAATTGTAAAAAAACAATGTTCATATTGATATGAATGGAGAAGAGCTACAAAAATGGCATGTGTTGCTGACACGCACAGCACCAAGACATCAAGATCCTTGGACATATCTACTTCCAAATTCTCAGGACAACCACGTCTGAAATAGAGACTGATGAAATCCTGGCAACTCACAGATGTAGGACAGGATGGAGAGATTAACCACTGTCATCCCCTGACTGGTACCAATGAGACACTTCCAAAACCAGCACACTCCTAAACAGAACCCAGGCAGTGTGGGGAGGGGCTCAAAAACTGATGCCCTCTCTTCCTCCATGTTATTGCAGCAACCCTTGACAGACTGCCTAGATAAGAGTGTCTTCATGCCCAAGTGCTCAGCAGACTGCTTACACACATCAGGATGATGGTGGGTATAAGACTGTGAGACTGAAATCAGTTGTGCTTTAAATTAATCTTTCCTTCCTGCAAGGTATTGCACTGAGCTACTGCAACATTATCTTTCATGAGGCAATTGGGTAGTCATTATGTTTTCATGAGATTCTGAAAGATACATAGACTGCAATAAGATGTAGCTGTATGTACGTATATACATATATATGTATGTGATATGTATACTCTAATAAGCAATTCAGCATTTATTCATGCAATTATAACTTGTGAGATTAAACAATCCATCTGTTGAACTAAAGGGCTCATCTCTAGTGGTAAAGTACAAAAGAAAACTAGCATTTCTAGGACTGGGTTGATCCTATTCTGACAGGCAGTTCTAAAATAGTCCAGATGAGTTGTAACTGCTCCAGCACAGAATTAAATCCCTCTTTCAGTACCACACTGTAGACAACTAAATTTAGATGTCTAAATATAGCAAAGCAATTAAAAAGCATAAATTTATCTATTTAGAGCCATTCTAGATGTCCTAGAATACCCAAGATATCTGCTTAGAGCTGCCATATGTGACAGAGGATCTATTTGAGATCTGTGAAGTGACATCTTGGGATGGCAGGATACCTTAGGATATTTTAAATGCTGATAGACACCTAACTTTAAGCAATTAAATTTTTCTGTGCAGAGAGCATTCAGCTATCAGCAGATAAATAATTGGTGTAATTTTGGAGTTTGTGGGATATTTGAGACATCCAGGCAGAGCAGACCAATGCAACATATCCTTTGTGTCTAGACTGTGCTGTTCTTGGGTGGGACTCTTCACGATATCTGAACTGATACTGCAGAGCTTGTTTTCAGCTACCTGAATCCTGCTCTGTGCATCTAGATGTGTACTGTGTCTGTAGACAGAGTCAATGAAGTTCTAGGCATCATAACTGGAATAAAAAAAAATATTTTTTTGCAATCTGAGATGCCCTTGCCTGTCTTGATATCTGGCTGATCCAAAAGGGCAAGAATTTTTCTAGGTCTTATGTCTTATCTGCCAGTTTCATGTATATTCATATGACAGCTAAAGTGATCACAGGCAAGTACATAAAGCACCTGAATGCTCCCCAGTGCTTAGACACCTACATTTATTTGCCTGCAGATTCAGGCTGAACTCTGCCTGAGCAGGATAAGGACAACAGTGATCCAAGAGATCTGACAGATGCCACCATCTCCCCACACTCCAGGGGATGTGGTGGCATTTCACAGCTAGCACAGGGGCCACGAGGTGGCAGCTGCCCCCTGAGTGAGAGGTGCCCCCTGCACAGACAGGAGCAACGGCTGGTACTGTGGCTTTTTGTCCATCCCAGGGTATTTGAGCAGGCACCAGGAGCCACAGACACATTTTCCAGGGTAGCTGTGTGTGGGCTGGGCCCCACATCAGCTTCTGCCTGGTTCGTAGTCTGGTCCCAGATACGTGGGCTGGCACCCTCAGGCAGGGAAGCATGCTGTGCCATAATCCCAAGGGCTGGGGCACAAGAAGGTGCCCTACTGCTGTCACGGTCAAGCCAAAGATAGCACTTAACTGCTCCCAGCACCCCCTGTTGCACTGCATGAGTTGCAGCAGCAGCAATGGCTATTCAGGGATGTGACTGGTGTCTGCCCTGTCTTGTGCCCACATTCTTCCACCCAGGAGGTAGCAAAGGCTGCCTTTATCAGACACACTATCTTTTAATATATACCAATGTTATCCACTACTGGCTAATCAGCAAGACTGAATACACAAGAGCACAGGTAGAGGTATACAAAGCACATAAAACATTTTCTGTGATGCTGTGGACCCATACACACCCTTTCATTGGTCCAATGTTTCCATGCCTTCATTTTACAAAGGAGTTAAATTAAAAAAAAAGATACATATTTATCTTATCAGTATTGTGACTAAATCAGAAACAGACTCAGGAATATTGTTTAATATGCACACCATATCAGATTAATAGGTTGCGAGAGCAGTACATCTCTTGACCTGTGGGATAGCCGAGGCTCACAGCATCTCCTATTCTTTCCTCATTGCTCCTCCCCTGCCCAATTCCAAAGGGAAAATCAGCATTTTCTGCATGTATGTATATGTGGTAGGGGATGCACACTGGCAATATTTCATGATTCTGAACCTACCAGGTCCTTGCTATTACACAGTGTTCAGCACTGCCCTCAAAGAGCTGCTGGTGGCAGTTGTCCTGGTTTCAGCTGGGATAGAGTTAATTTTCTTCGCAGTAGCTAGTATGGGGCTGTGTTTTGGATTTGTGCTGAAGCGGTGGTGATAATGCGGAGATGTTTTGGTTGTTGCTCAGTAGCGCTTATGCTAGTCAAGGACTTTTTCAGCTCCCCGTGCTGTGCCGGGTGCACGGGAAGCTGGGAGGGGACACAGCCGGGACAGCTGACCCAAACTGACAAAAGGCATATTCCATACCATATGATGTCATGCTCAGTATATAAAGCTGGGGGGAAGAAGCAGGAAGTGGGAGACATTGGGAGTGATGGCGTTTGTCTTCCCAAGTAACCATTATGCGTGATGGAGCCCTGCTTTCCTGGAGATGGCCAAACACGTGCCTGCCCATGGGGAGCAGTGAATGAATTCCTTATTTTGCTTTGCTTGCGTGCGTGGCTCTTTCTTTCCCCATTAAACTGTCTTTATCTCAACCCATGAGTTTCCTCACTTTTACTCTTTCGATTCTCTCCCCCATCCCACCAGGGGGGAGTGAGCGAGCGGCTGTGTGGTGCTTGGTTGTTGATTCAGGCTAAACCACGACAGCAGTTTTGGGAAAATCATTCAGGCAGCTTTAGCTTTATGATTGCCAAGAAGAGAGGTAGGGACAGCTGCTTGTTCTGTCACGAACAAGTTGCCAACCCCACAGGTGCTTTGGAAGAGCTAAGAGCCAAAGCTCAGGTCCTGCTGAGACCTCACCTTATTTGTTATGAAGCCCTGGTGCAACCTTTTGAGTATTCTGAGGCCCTTCTCGCAGAAATGCAACTTCAGACCAGTCAGAAGCAGGCATGTGTTAGATATCAGAAAGCAACCAGCTCCAGAACAGGGATAAAGAGCAGTAAGGCAATACAGTCTTGTCAAGGCCAGGGTGGAGAACCTAGTCTTTTTGTCCATGAAAAATTATCAGGAAAACTCTGTGTCAAAGCATACTGCATTAACAAACTTTGAACTTAGGTTGTGTTTGACAGATGTTAAAAGTTAATAGAGAATGTATATAGGTTTAATGTAAAACCTGCTATTTCATGGGTCTTGAGAATGTCTGTAACACAGTAAGATCTTTTGGCTTCCCATGCCAGAGACAGTGTAAAACAAGGTATTTTGCTGAACCAGTATTTTCTATTATAAAACTGTTTTGATTAATATTTTGAAGCAATATTTTTCGTCAAATATACTGAAATATGCATATATTTAAATAAATATACTTATTTATTTAAAATGTCTTAAATTGCCATACTGTCCATAATTTAAAAGGTGGATCATGGGGAGAAACATGACTTCAGACACCTCCAGTGCCTACATGTTCCTGTTTGAGTCTTGTCAGTTGACCTGAGGGTAACACAGAGATGAGACTAATTTACTCCCCAAAGCATGACCTCTGATGGACTGGAACAGGGTGGTAAAAAAGAATCATAGTAAGTAATGGTTTTACACTTCACCTTGATAAACTCCTATTTAGACGCAGAAGAGAGAGATTTTACGAACAGCCTCTGACAAGTTAAGGATAGCAGATATCACACTGGAAAATTGCCTGGTTGCTCTGTGGAATTGTAGGCAATGAAGGGGAAGGCCATTGCATCAAGTGAATGAGGACAGAATTACAGAGAAATAAGTTATGGCCACTTTATCGAATTATGATATACATACGGAGTGTGGAAACTGGATTTCCCTAAACCTGCTGTACTTGAATTTGTAACTTTAGCATTCTTTCAGTATATTTGTTGAAAAATATTGCTGGAAAATATTAATCAAACCGGATTTATGACAGAAAATACTTGTTCAGGAAAACACTTTTTGGTGGTTTTGCAGAACAAATATATTCCACACAAGAAGATTTCTGCAAAATGAAAAATATATTTAAGAAAAAATCCTAACTAATATAAATTCTAAGCAAGTGTTTACATTTACGTTTTTCATTACTGTTTTACATTGTCTTTTGACATATTAGTAATGGCACATAATCTGACAGGCTACAGGGTGAGAGATTATATTATAAGCAAATGAAAAAAATAATATGCTGCCCAAAATACTGCAAAAATGAATAATTGTGGTCACATGTAGGAGGGACGAGCCAAGGGGAAATTCTGACACTGGCTCCATGCACAACAGGATGGGGCCTTTCAGGAAATCTTTATGGACAGAAGACAAAGATGTTCTGCAGCCCAGATATTTTGTTCTCCTGTCTCCCTTCCAGTGAAGAAAATAGAAATGCAGGAATGCTTAGTATTTGGAGATTTTTACTTTCAGCAGGTAGAGATAAATTATACCAAAAGAGCAATAATTCATGTTCATATTTGTTCTGTTTTCCAGAAAGCTGTTTTTCAGAATGGATTTTCTTGCAGGACCACTAACATCAGATGAGCCCATTTATTCAGAAGCTGAATATTTTTTCCTAAATTTAGAATTTTTATATTCTTCATAGCACAGAAAACACATAATAGAACTATTTTTACTTTCTACAGTGGCATAACTCAAAGTAGGAGAGACACGTGCCTACTTACTTACCATGCATCTTACCTACAGGAACTCAGAACTTGGGAAGCAAATTTGCTAAGTAGTCTTGACTTCTGTAGTTTCACATAGTAAAACACTCACATTCCTAATACTAAGTAGACCCCATATGACTGTTGAAAAAAAATATAAAAGTATGATGTCAGAATTCAATATTTGGATCAACTAACTTGTTAGAATCTTATTTATGGTGCAGTTATTTTGTCACTGTAAAGGTCTCTTTAGGACATTGCTGTTATTATACTTCTAAGTAAAATTGCATATATACTTTAAAAAAGCTCTTTAGTCTGAAAAAGAAAACTTTTAGTTGGAGAGATAATAGTTTTGACTTAAAAGGAAAGTTGGGGTTAATTAAAAGGATCAAAAAGTTTTTCAGTAACACTCCCACATAAAGAAAAGTTTATAGCAGCAATGTTTATAGACAACATGGGCATGCAACTGTCTTTTTAAATAGTTACATCTAGTAGAATATTCAACTTACAGACTTTTTCTTGTTAAAATTGTCATTCACCTTTAAAAATCCAATAGTGTAGTATAAACATAATGATCAAAAAGTCTGCAACTGTGATAACTATGGAGTGATTGAATTATTTCATACATATAAAATACATAATCTTGCAAATTTTGGCTGAAGATGTAAACAGCTTTAGAGAACCACCTCATATCTACTAAACATTTTCCTGTGGTTCAACACCATCCTTAGAAATGGACCACATCTAAGTAGTAACAGCAGATTATTAGGGTGACCCATCCAGCTCCAGGACAAGTCTGAACTAAATAGCAATCCTACTGGCCTTATTCTCACATTAATACTACATAAACAAACACAGAAATGAAAGAATTTTTCTCTTGTAAAATAGGGTGAAGGGGGACAGAATGTGTCTTCTGAGGAATAAGCAAAGTACTTGGGTTGGTGGGGGAATCAGGGCCACTCACCTCAAAGGTATTTAAAAAGGAGAAAAAAAATCTTAAAAAAGTTTTTTTAGCAAGGCTGTAGCATGAGAAAGAGATCTCTCTCTTTTAGCTACATCGAGTCAAATATTATTGGAATTAATTATGGAAAAGTGTACAAACTAGCACACAGTGCAGCTACAAGCTCAACATGGTTTGCTTCTCTCTCATCAATTTCAAAATGCATCCACTGCATCATATAGCTTTCCCATATTTGGAAGGCATGTTCATCTCAGGCCATGGAAAATTGATAGAAAAGACATTAGGATTTTTATCTTCATCTTCACTGAAATTAATTAATATAGGCTCTACTAAATATTTAACTTATTACTGGTGAATTATTTTAGTGTTAATATGTGTTTGATTAATTAGTTTTACTTACTCATCTTTACAAGTGAGTTGTGATTACTGTGTATGAATCAATCACTTTAGAATATGCACTTCCAATGCACTAAGTGGATGCAGTAAGTCACTGTGAACAGAATCGCTTTTGGGGGCATCCTTTCATAATGGGTTGTAAAAGTTTTGAAATTGGTTTTCTTACAGTTACTTTTTGTCATCCAGCTTTCTGTCTCTCTCCACTTTCCACTTACAAATTCCTTTGGCCTGATAAAGGAAAATTTATTTGGTAAGAGTCTTCAGATTGATGATAGGGTTTGTTTTGCACAAGATTGCTCATTTCACCATAAACCTTTTAATTAACTTCTCTGGTTCTTTGGGGGAAAAAAAAGCAAATGTGAATCTGCCTTACATTCATGTACATTTGGTTTAATCAGGATGTTTCAGCAGGAAAGAGAAACGTAATCAAATTGTTAGTGGGCTGTATACACTTTGGGCTATACAGAATAATAATAAATCTTTCACACAAAGTACAAAGTCACTGTAAACTACTTTGCATTATTTTAGTTTTTAATAGACTCTGACTTTCATGAGACACTTCACGTTTTCTTCATTTGTGTTGTCCCATTCATGTTGTGCTGCAGTTTAACTAAAATACAACCTTCAGTCTGTAAACATGTATGGAAAATCATAACACTGAGTACTTTTAGATGCACAATTAACAATTTTTTAATTAACAAAACTAGATGACTACTAAAAGGGTATGTTGTAGAGGATATCAACAAAATAATTCACAATAATTCACAATAGATTTAATGCATGAACTCATTGTCAAGATGTGCATTTTCAAATAATCTCAAAAAAACACCAAAGACAACAGTTCAATGTGCTAAGGCTAGAGCTACATTAGCAAGACCATGGGCTCTGATGGTGGATGCACCCATGAGTACTGAGGGAGCTGGCAGATGTCATTGCAAGGCCACTCACTATTATCTTTGAATGATCATGGCTATTGGGAGAAGTGTCTGAGTATTGGGGAAAGCAAATACTCACCCTATCTTCAAGGAGGGCAGGAAGAAGGGCCCAGCAGACTAACTACAGACCAGTCAGCCTCA